>WIPJ01002025.1:528783-551974 GCA_018155075.1 Cassiopea andromeda
CATCACCATCATCATCATCATCATCATCATCATCATCATCATCATCATCATCATCATCATCATCATCATCATCATCATCATCATCATCATCATCATCATCAATTTAGTTACAGTTGGCTAGTTTTTATTTAGCTAAAATAAACTATTTAAGGCCAGCTAGAACTAAAACTAAGAAAACCTAAAAGAGATAGAATTACAAATAATTGTTAAATAAAAACTAATCTAAAAACCTGAATCCTTAATAAAAACTTTACACAATTTGCAGTTGCAAGAAATTCTATCCCACTGCTTTATTCTCCTTTGAAGTTTTTGCAAAGTGTCCCTGCCTTTTAAACTATTGGGCAGTGAGGACCATAAAGAGCAGCCTCTGAACTAAATGTTTTCTGTGCTACATATTGTTATTCTTACCTTCGGTAGTTGTAAATAATTTGGATTTTGCAAGCTGAAATTGCTATTTTCTCTGCAAAGATGTCCTTCATAACAGTTAGATTAAGGTTGCTCTTTGTATTCAATATTTCTACCATAAGCAACTGCAGATTGCAATGATGAATAATCAGGGATTTATTTAGATTATAATAATTATTTGCAGAATTATTTCCACTATCATTCAGCCACGAAGCCAGGGGGTGGCATAGGGGGCAGTGCCCCCCAAGCTCAACAATTTTGCCCAGCCTTTCCCATTCACAACTTCTAATCACGATCATCTGGTATCCTGTTATTGTCTTTTCTACGTCAAAGAACATAGATTGAAGCATTCTAATACAAATTAAATGATGTTTGCAAAGTGGCTTTCTCCGGCATTGTAGGAAATGCTATTGTGAACAATTTTCTAGGGGCAAGCCCCCAGACCCCCTTTGCTGCTTTAATGGTACTATAAATGGCATTGGTAGCATTATAACCAACGTTGAAGGCGTGGTGATTAAAGCATTTCTGGTCGGAGTCTCCAAACTCTTTACTTTCACTGTGCGTCCAATATACAACTACTTTACGTTTAGATGTTGCTTCCATACCCATCTGGCCTGGTTGCTCCGCCTGCCCTTTGAGAGCTGGCTTCGTGACTGCTATCATTGCATACAATTCGCAAAGCTCTCTCAAAGACCCTAGATAACTTTGACTTAGCCCTTCTGTCGTGGAACATCCATACAAATGGAAAGTTTTTGAACTGCGATTTAATAAATGCATCCATTAGTAGTTTTAATTTAATAGGATCTATATAATTAGATAGTCGGGCCAACACATACAATTTCTGGTGTGCCTGTTTGCATACATCTTAGGCAAGTTTTGTAAAGCTTAATTTTTTATCAAAAGTGGCGCCCAAAAGTTTTTCGTATTCACTTTCTTTGATGGTGGATTTACCAAAGGCAACAAGTGAATCTCTAATTTTGTTGCCTGATATCATGAAATGGCATTTCTCTTCGTAAAGCTTCATGTAATTCTCTGAGAACCATTTCGCAAGTATTGAATAATAATTTTTTTTTAAAGTCATTCATGCTCATGTATATATTGCTACTTCTACAAATACAAATCTCACTTACTACAAGGTAATTTGTATTCGGCTGGCTTACAAATAAAAAAAGAATACAGTCAATATGAAATCGATACTTAGCAACTAAATACAAAGATATTAGTAGCTTAGGAGTTCTGGGTTAGACCATGGCTTATTTCTCATACAAAATATGTAGTATGTTGAGCGGATGATTATAGTGGATATCTGAGAAATCATGAAGTTTAGATCACCTTTGCTGATGCCTCTTTCTATGCAAAGTTTAAGAAATGAGTCAGAGGAATTTCCAAATATGCCAAGACAGCTAATGGTGAGATTAATAAATTTTACATAATAATAATAATAATAATCTTTTTATTCTAAGATGGTGTTTTCCTAGCTTTACATTAAAAAAATGCGAGCTAATTCGGATCAAGTATTTGCATTTAAAAGACAAAGCGAAAACTATTATAAATTAGTAAGTATAAAACTAAGAAGCATTATCTACATATTTTACAGTTATATTCCTCTCTATTCCAATTTCCATTGTTTTTTTAAATATAGCAGCTAATGACGCTCCTTTTTTTAAATCAGGTGTGCTGGTCCACAATAGGCTACCTCGAAATTTTACAGAATCAATACCAAACGTAATGCTCTTTGCAATAGGATTTTGCAGTAACTCTCTAGTCTTGAGGTCATATTTGACGCCTTTTTTATAAAATACTCCAGCATGAAGGGTGAGTTGGTACTGTCAAGTGTTTGTATATCTCAATCATATATGCACGAAGGTTCTGGGTACGGATTTGTTTCATCGTTCTTTGCTAATAAAGCTTCAAACGTGGATTCGTGGTTGTCAAGTAGTATTCTAAGTGCCCATTTGTGTACTCTGTCTACGATGTCATTCGCTATTTTTCCACAGAACATGCAAATCAAGGGGCAGTACTTGAAAGTTGACGCAACAAATGATTGATACAGTAATTTTGCTTTTTGGAAGTCTATATATTTAGCAACCCTTGCAAATGCACTCACTTTACGATTGGCCTTCACACATAGAGCTTTAACAGGGCTTTTAAAATTAAGCTTGTCAGTCAATTGTGACACCAAGTAGTTTTACCGTTTTGGAGCTGGCTATTACGTCACCATTTATTTCTAAAGCCAGATTTTGATTCTTTTTAAGGCCAAGAAGCAATACCTAAAATTTTGAGGGGTTTGCTACCATCAAATTTGATTCAAGCCATTTTAGTGTGTTTTTAATTTCAGTTTCTAGTTTTGCGACCATTGATTCAGCATTATGAGATAGAACATAATCTGTGTTATCATTAGCAAAATTGCAAATCCCAGAAGCCACCACTGCATAGAAGATATCATTAGTGAAAATATTGAAAAGTAAAGGACCTAATACAGATCCCTGTGGCACTCCCTGACTTAACATCAAGCCAGCTGTTATATGTTGAGCTTATTTTGACATGTTATTTCCTTGATGTTAAGTAGCTTTATATCATTTTGAGGCTAGATAGGCCAAAGCCATATGCATGGATTTTTACCACGAGGAGATCATAAGGAAGGCGATCATATGCCTTTGACAAGTCAGTTAGCACCATTCCTATTACTCCATTACCATCTAACCATTCTTTGCATGTCTCCACTAGTCTTAGGAGAGCATGTTGTGTACTACATCCTTCCTTAAATCCACATAACAGGTTTGATAACTTTGGCCTGATGAAAGGGAACATTTGTGAATACATCAGTCTTTCAAATATTTTTGACAGGGTGGGCAAACACTTATAGATCAAAAATTTTTCTTGCATGTCGAATCCCCAGCTTTATATGCTGGTTTTACATCAGACCTTTTTAGGTTGCTGGGAAAGGTGTCCAATTCAAGCGATTTATTGACAAGCCGCGTAATCTCCTTATAGAAAATTCTTGAAACGCATGTAAGCATGTTTGGCGGTATTGGTCCACTGCTCTTTTCCCAGTATTAAGTGCATTAATTTCATTTAGTACATCTAATGCATGCACAGGACTAAAATGAAAGGGTTCTGAATAGGCGGTGTGCTCTGTAATAAGTAGAATACTGGGATGATGAACATATTTACTTATGACATCAATTATGGGGTCTATAGATCTACTAATGTCTGATATATTCTCATTCTTTTATAATACTGAGAGTATCAGTCAGATTTATAAAGTACTCATTGAAGCAATCGACTGGCTTCCTTATCTGAAAACAATGGCTTGAAGGTGTTCCAGAATGCCTCCCTCTTCCTACCTTTAGCGGGTCCAAACTATTGTAATAGGCATGGACTGTCCATTCCCAATCTATTAATAATAATATCGTGCCTTGGACCTCCTTTATTTCTTATTTACATCAGTGATCTACAAAGGGCTGTCCAAAATTGAAGGATGTCCATGTTTGCTGATGATACGTGCCTTTACCACCAGTCTAACAATATCTCTCTGCTAAATGAGGACATCAACGAAGATCTTGCGAAGATCTTACGCATGTTATAACTGGTTAAAAGGCAATAAGCTTTCACTTAATGTCATGAAAACTCATTCCATGCTTATTTCTAGAAAGCCGAAGCTAAAAGCCCTAAAAAGCAAAAATGAATCTTTAAGGTTAAATATTCAGGTAGATGAACTTGAGGTTGTTCAAAAAACTAAATGTCTTGGTTTTCAGATAGATGATTCCCTGGATTGGAAGGAGTATATTAAGGTAACTTCGGTTAAGGTCTCAAAAGCAGTTGGTTTTTTAAGGCACGCTAAGCCCTTTCTACCAAAAGAGACACTTAGGACCTTATACACAGGGATTATTGAAACACATTTTCGCTACTGTTTTTCAGTCTGGGGGTGTTCTGGTGTCACTGAAATTAATCTGTTGCAAAAAGTTGCAGAATCTTGCTGCCCGAATTGTAACTGGTAATAACTTTGACGCCCCTTGCCAGCCGTTTATTAGAGAACTTGGCTGGAAGACCATAGAGCAGCTAATCACTAGTGAGACTAATATCATGGTTTATAAATCCCTCCATGAATTAGCCCCTCAATATACGTGTAATTTATTCACCAGAGCATCCCAGCTAACCTCAAGGTGCTTAAGAAAGACACTGATTTGAGACTACTTAAGAAAAGCTCGAAAACTGGCCAAAAATGTTTCTCTTTCAGAGGTGTTAAGACTTGGAGTGGCATCTATGTTGAGGCTAACCTGGCATCATCCCTGACTATCTTTAAAAAAATATATAGGATATAGTCATTTTAAATCTTGATTCTTCTTTTTCTGATGCAGTACTTTTTCTATTTATTGTTAATATCCATTTTGGTTAATATGTTTAGGGCCGTTCTAGGTTCACTTTATTTGATTTTGAATATGGTATGTTTATTTTGTAATGTATGATATGGAGGGCCCCTTGAAAACCAGCACTACTGAAGGGCCACTCTCTTAAAATATTTGAAATAAAATTTGAAATGACATCGAAGTCTGAGTTGCATGCATAGATAGTGGTGTAATGGGTATAATTACATAAGCTGTTATTTTGCACAAATAACCAGTGTCTGTGGGACAACATCAGAAGACATTCGTCGGAAGTCTACAGCGTTTCCAGGAATTACTTACAGTTCATTATCGTTATATGTCAGCTTTTCCTCAGAAACCAAAAAATTGTCGACGACTCGGCAAAATGTTGGGGTGTGACAATCACGGAACCCCCAACTTTGACACGTTCCTGCTCTTCATGCTTGTAAATTTTGGTTTAAATTGTGCTCCACTATGACTTGGCGTTCCAACTAGTTGCGCGTGAAGCTTTTTCGAATTCCCCCAATTATCCCCAAGTCATTAATTGGGCCAAAGCAAATATTCGATCTAGAAGTAAGCAGAAAATATTTAAAAATACTCTTCAACTTTTTCAAATTGTATTTCGACAAATATTAGTAGTGGGGCAAATATTACTAGTGGGGTAGTTAAAAACAAGTTCACAAGCATAGAACAGGCAGTAAAAGCAATGAAAATTTCGAGTGCCTATATGTTTTGGCAACTTAAAGTGCAATTGTTACTGCTGTCCCAACTGCAAAGATTTCAAAGCGAAGCCCTAAAAGCATTTTAAATTGTATTTGCTATTTTATTTTTTATTCAATTTCATTTTAAATTGTTAAGGAGGGTTGCTCTTTAGTTTTACCTGGTTTTCAAGATTAGCGGAAACAGTTGCGTGCTATGACGTTGATTTCTAGTGGGGAAGTTTCACGATTTAAAAGATTAGCTATTTTGACTGCGACCTGAAAGAAGCGCCCAATAACATTAAAAATTACTATGTCGCTTTGGGGCCCCGTGAAATTGTTTCTCTAGGGTGCATGTGCCTCCTGGCTCCCTCTAGCGGCACTCCATCGGATAGGTATCTGATTAAAACTCCTGCTACTCAAGAGTAACGTCATACAAAGCCAACGTTACTCCAACAGTGGGGCGCCCCCCCTTGGGGGCACGATGCGATGCTAATGAGGAAACGTATGACCCGGGGGACAGGTATACTAATACAGCTTTTATAGATATTGATCTTATAGATACTGTAAGTTATAGGGAGTGTGGAGCGCGAAATATTTTCTGTTACCATGAGGTAGGCTTCGCAAAAGATAATGTAGAAGCACTGTACTAAGCATTCTACGCACAACTTTTTATATGGACTTCTACTGTTAACACTTTTGTAATTGCATAGAAACTTGATTCATTTGTAATGATAATGAAGACAGTAGCACCTGCAAATTTGCATGGGTGGGATTTTATGTATTTAGGTAATGATCTTGAGTAATCATCGATACTGCTGTAAAGCGAAAGACAAACATCTCTGTAAGGTATCACAAGGCTTCTTTCCTAGTCTATTACTTCTCATCTATTTGCAATTATGTTTCTTCGTCTTCCTTTTTAAAAATTTCGAGATTCCAGTTGACTAACTTTGCAGCTACTGCAGTATCACATACAATTAATAGCTATTATCTGCATCCTTTCCAGAAATATATGACGTCAAGCTACTGTAAATATAGGGAGAATGTTAGATTGAATTGAGGATACATTGCTTGAGCTGCATTCTTTGATCTATTTGCAAACTCCTTGCATTTTTCAAATTCACTTTGCTTATTCCCTCCTTTGATAAATACATAAAAACAATTATGTGAAAGCAACCTCTAAAGGAAAGCCAAAAGTATATCAACAATACAATTGACGGCTCGCAGTGATTTCTGATAGTATCCACAAGTGGTCACCAATTGTCTAAGATCTGTTTTCAAAGGATGATACTTACTAGTGAAAGGGCAGCAAAATGGAAATGGTGATTTTCATGATTGATCAGAATTTTGCTATCACTTTTCAAAATTATCAAACAGCAACAAGGAATAAAAGTATACTTATGAAGGCCAGATTTTATAGTAAATAATTAAAATTTAGGAATAAAAACAAATGATGAAATGATAAAAAATATACAACTGTATTTCATCAACCTGTCTATAATCACTTGAAGTAAACATGGCTGGTAATTTTTCTCTAATCAGTAGCAATTGACCCACTCATAGCCAAAATCAACTCGCTTAAAAATTCTATACGAAAATGGCATGCACAAATACTGATGCTTCTATCTCTACTTTTGTCCTTTACCCGCCTGTTCATGTCCTTTTCCCGCGAGTTCATGTCCTTTTCCCGAGAGTTCATGTTCTTTTCCCGCGAGTTCAGTTCACATGAAATCCCCAGTCTAAGTCCTTTCTTCATTTGTCATTGACGTCTCTTTCAACGAAGGAGTGGCCATATTCAGAAAAGTTCTGCAGCTTGCAGCACTCAGTCTTGATTGCTTAGGCCTCCAGGTGGAAATGACGCTGCTACCTCTACTACTTCATCCATCCCGGGCCTAATCCTTGCTGTTGTGCCTGCCACTGTGCAGCCGGTGGCATTTGGGAAGGCGTATACGAATGTAAATGTTGTTGTTGCTGCTGTTGTGGTTGTTGTGGCTGCCCCATTCCGTAAGCGTATTGTCCCTGGTCTAATCCCATGGAGATCGAATCATGTGCACCTATCACCTGCCCACGAGCAGGAGCAATAACTTGCCCATGCGGGGGAACAGACTGCGTAGGAACCATCCCATGCACTGGTTGTATATTTTGGTTGTGCACTGGAATACCATGGGAGTAAACATTACCCATTGTCTGCGAATTTTGAACCATCTGGCTGGTGTTCAGAATTTGTTGTCCCATTGGCATTTGCTGTGTACCTATTTCCTGCACCATAGTAGAGGGATCTTTTCCTGGCATTCCTTTGAACTTGTATCCCTGTTGATAATATTGTCCTTGCGCAGGCGTAGTTACTGCAACTGACGATGTTGGAACAGGGGTTGGCTGCGTAGCTTGGCTGACGCTGTGCTGCAATTTTGCAATTACAGGGGGACTTACATTTTCAATCTGAGGTGGCTTTGCAAGTGGCGAATCTAAGGTACAGAAACAAATAATAACTAGCGAAATTATATTGTCTGAAGCAATTAAGGTAAAGAACAAACAATTACATTCGTAGCCTATGAAATCAAAATGAATGGTATATGTAACTTCAGTAGTTTTATCATAATGAGATAGGAACTTCATTTCAATTCCAAATTTCATTGGAATTTCTGCCTACAAAAAATCCACAGGTAATATAAAGAATGAATATAATGATATAAAGAACATAAAAATCATTACCTTTTACTTTATTAATTTCCAGTAAAGAAGAAGACGGAGTTCTCTGAAATATAAAAGAGAACTGAATTCGGTATTTCGTAAAAATTATCACAATTTCTAGTCTTTAGTGCAATCTTGTTGCAAATTGATTGGAGAATTCATAAGGGCTGGAAGATTCATACGGATGAAAGGATTCTCAAGGGGGTTATTCAATTAGTACCTACGTACCAAAGTAGCAAAAGTTTGACCCCCTCCCCCCATTGTACGCACACGTACGCTTGCTACGACCCCCTATAGCGTGCATACTCTTTCCCACCTAACCCCCATTTCTATTGGGAGACCTTTCAAATATCCAATAATAAGCCCATAGAGCAAAAGACTATAAAACATTTGAGAGACAGGAAAATAATCATAGCAAGTGCTTTCTAGCACAGCAATGAAAGTCGCCGCCATAGACAACAAAGTATGATAAAAGGGACTTTTTTGCGTACGTACTTATATGTGTCAACTCCCCCCTTGTACGCATGGCGTACGCTTTTACTCGACCCCCCTTCGTGCGTACGTAATAAATGAATGACCCCAAGGATCGAAGGAGTCACAACAGTTTAAGTATTCACAACGGTTGAAGCATTCATCAGGATCAAAGTATTCATAAAGATTGAAGCAGTCACAACGCTTGAAGGATTCACAGGGCTTGATGGCTCTAAATCTAATGTAAAAGCAACACCAATTCTATTCTACTACCAGCAAAATATCTCTTGACTCTGCACTTTCTGTGACTTTTGGTCTTACATGCAAAATCACTGCCAAAGTTGATTCCCAGTTAACAGCAGTTAAGTAAAGCAGCGGCATTCTTAGCCCTGTTTATTTTCTATTCTTATTTCATTCATCATCTATTTATCATTTATCATTTATCATTTATTTATCATTTATCCAACAGTTCTTGATTATTACATCCAAACTTGTTAACATTCACTTTAACATTTATGACCACACTGTGCGGACAAGAAATCATCAAATCTTTGTTGAAGATCCCAAAAATCAAAACGGAATTTGCACACAAATCTTTCCGTTTCATGGGAGCGACCATCTATAATGAACTTCCTATGCAAGTGCGAAGGACTGAATCATTCATTGCTTATGAACAGAGTCTTAAGCAACATTTTGCTTGAACTCAAACTTTTTATATAAAACACATTTTAACTTTTTATTATCAATTTTCATTTGCTTGTCGATAGACATGACACGCACTGCTAACAGATTTTAAATTGAAGTATTTTAATCCTGTATAAAGATTCATATTATTATATATTATTATGATTATTAATTACGCAAACTTTTAAATCTTGCTTATGTGGGAACTCGAATGACCTGCTATCAAATAACGAAAATTTTAAATGAGGGGCAGCAAAATAGACGATTCTGGCCATTTGATTGGTCAACAACGCAGAAGATTCCCCTAACGGGGAGTTCGCCAATAGCCAATCAAGATTTGTCCGTTATGCGTAACTGCATAAAAACAATATAGATATCCCCAATTTTTGCCCTAGGATTAAAAATCTGCAACACAGTGAAACATGGCGCTGGAAAAAAACATTAAGACCTAATATGTCTCTTTTTTCTATAGCAGATCATCATTGTCGCATTCTCTTTCGATTAAGGAAACACAAAGAATAGCTGTGCTTACCTTTTTCTTGGCCGGAGGGCTACTGCTGACTTGTGGGCTCCCACTTGGCGTGTAAGCGGGGCTGTCTGTAGCACTTCCATCCTTAACCTGTGCAATACTACCTTCTCTGGATTTTGACCTTCGCCTACCTGAATCGTACAAATCCATCATTTCGTTGCAAATGTCTACAAATGAACAGTATTTTAAAAAATTACAATTTGCTTGTAAAGTGACTCATACTTATATGTAAAACGGTACTATAAAAAGTAGTAAAACTGCTTTTGGAGAGAGGGCCGGTGGAGCAGAAGCAGGGGCATGGGGGCGCAGCCCCTCTAGTTGTAGCTTGAGGACGGCCCATCCCCCACTGTATAAGTTTTTTGGAAATAAGAGCATAGAAGAATCACTATTCTGTTGTAAGACTATTTTAGATTTTAAAAGCTGTCAAGAAAGAGCTAGTTCACAAGATATAGGGTATTCGAAATACGTTGTTTTTGGATGACATTATCGTTTTCTTAAATAGCCACGTGGATTAACTTCAAAGTTTCTTATAAAGATAAATACAAGAAAGAGCCCCCCTAGCTATCGATTTACTTCTACATTATTGGAGAGGATTGACACATAATTCCTCGAAAAAGCCCAAAAAAGATCAGAAATGTGGACCAGTGTACTATCGCAGGTAGCAGAGGGATTGACAAAGAGTATACTTATACTAGACAACCAGTATCTGAGCTAGAGTAGACAAGTCCTTTACCAGCCACTCTATCCTCCCAATGCTAGAATGTGCCACCTATCAGTCATACCTCTGTGCGTTGAGCTATCAACCATCCACAAACGAATGCTCTTGATTAGAAATTTGCATAGTTCCCCTGAAACCAGGAATGCCTACACTGGGATGCAGGAGGAGCAGCTGCCCCCTCTGTCCTCTTCCATGGGGGCCAAGAATTACCCTTCATACTGAACTCTTTTTATCTCTCCTATCGTTTGAAGGGGTATTTTCTGAAGTTGCAGACAGTTCAGCTCAAGAGAATTTTTCAGGGGGCAAGACCCCCAATTTAGCAAGTTATAATGATGAGACCAATGTACTAAGCATTGTCCTTCTAGAAGAGATTTTTAAGACTATAATCCACCACTGTGGAGGGACCATAATCTAGTCCTGTGGAGGAACATACTCATACATAGATGTGCCCTCAGAGAAAGCCTTGTTCCCCCCAGCTTGCATGAAACACTCTTGCTAGAGACCTATAGGGACATTCTCATTCTTTAAATAGCCTGTGGCAAACAAAAATAGAGGTAAATAAGAATAATAAATCTGGCTATATTTAGGAAATCTTAACATAATTCAGCTGATGTTGCTATCCAATAACTACTTGGAATGTTGTTATAAACATGAGTTGATAGATTCCCATACCATCTAGAACTGATTGCTCAATCTCAGGAGAGAACTGTCTCCACCAATCTTGCATTGGTACTGGTGTGAAATTCTGCATACTTTGCTTTGATAGCTTGGCAGCTAAGTGCAACATGGCAAGAGCAGCTACTGGTGGTTTGTGATGTAAACAAATGCAAGTAGAGAGACTGGAAAAAAAGATTTAATAATTAGTTGAAGTAGCAAATTCAATGTTGAGTTGAAAGAGACAGCAAGAGAGGCACTATGATACCTAATATATTGTGGGGTACCTGCAATACAGCAGCCTACTCTAAAGCAGCAGTTGGGAACCTAAGGCTCACAAGTCAGATTTTGCTGTTTTCAAGAATGCATTTGGCTTTCTGGCTTGCAAACAAATCTTAGCTGATATTTCTCCAAAGCATTGCAAAACAGTGAAAACATCCAGAATAGCTGTCAAAAATTACTGGTGGTGTTATCTTTATGTGTCATACAGTTTGACAGAACATTGGCATAGTCAATGTCAAACAGACAATTGGTCCCATGACACTGTTATCCAATTTTATGGCTCTCATGGTAATAAATTCTGTGACATGAGACATTCATGGTTCTCTCTGCCAAAAAGTTTCCTCACCCTTGTTCTAAGGTAAATGCAATGGTGAGTTCTTGCAAATGCATTTCTAGTAGGGTGTTTTATGAAAAGGCCCCTAAAAAGTAATTTCCTATAAGAAATGCATGTATCTCTGTATTGCAAGGTGAATGGTGGAATACTTGAGTTTTAATTAACACCATAGCTTTCAGTGACCTTGTAAAATAACTTCTACAGTTTACAGCAGCATGATTCTACAATTTAGATTTTGCTAAGGTTTATTTGCACTATCCTAGTTTTCATGTCTAAACAATAGAACATCAAAGTTACTAAACAGTACTTTACATTTATATCCTATCATCATTTATTCTAAAATCATATATTATATACAACTGTGGAAATACCACTACAATATAATTAATGAGAAAGAAAGCCATTCTGGTCTCTAGTTCCATCATGGTTTATAAATATCAAAATTGGAAAATAATCTTGTATTACCTATCGTTAATAAATATCCAGGCTTTTTGTACAAGTTCATTGATCTTTTCCTTGTCACCTAAAAATTGAAGTAAATCCTGGTTGTTATTTTCTGATTTATCTGCAGTGTTACTAGTCATGGGTTTCATCCTTTAACTCAGGACCTTATCCAGAGACACACATTGATATATTTTTAGGGTGTTGAATGTACTTTGTCAGCTGTCTGCACATCAAATATCAAACTATTTATTTTCTGGTGCTTTGGAATCATATATATTTTGCAATTATGTCACTGCCATGGACTAATTTTTTTCTAAGAGAAGCCTGTTACTAGCATCAGGAAACAAGATTGAAATATTGATGACAATTCGTACTAGCTGGAAATCATACATGCTTCCTTATTTTTTAAAAATTAGATAGGAATGAATACAAAATACCTAATGCATGTTGCATTCAGCTTGTACCTATTTAACATTACTAACTTTCATTGTGCTACTGAAAATCACATCAAAAACATTCAACCAATTGCTCCAACCTTAAACAAAACTCCTTAACTTTTCATCAGACATTGGATATTCTACAGTGTGACTTCTCAGCTTAAAAGAACATACCTTTTAGTCCTTTTCCAAATTTAATGAGATACTGATAAGGATGATCAACTTGGAGATCAAATTTTATTGTTTGAAGAAGTATCCTCTCCATCATCATCACCTCCTCCTACAGACAACACCATCAGAATGCACACAATACTATCAAAATTTTCACTCTCCTTTACCATAGACTAACTTACATGTGACAAATAATTTCTGGTCATAGAAAGTCAATAGTCCTAACATGACAGGAATGCAACTAGGACCTTTTGAGGGCAGGGGTCCATTCCAAAAAAAAGGACACACAAAAGTTATGGCCTTGGAATGCTGGTTTCAGATTCAAAAAGTTAAGAAATACTGCAGAAACTTTACCAATCTTGGGATTTCAGAGGCTAAGTTCAACTATTAAACTATAAGAGCATGCTCTTTTTCTCAAATTGAATATCAGTACCCTCCCTCCCAGTTCTGAAGGAATTTCCCAATTTCTTCTGAACTTATGCAGAATATTGTTCTTCATCAATATAGGATAGTTGCAATGCTTCAGATGATAGCAAATAAATATAATAATACCAGTGCTTTTATGCAAGTCCTATTATCTTTAATTGCCAAGTTCACATGTCTAAATCATAAATCCTAAAATTTGCAAAAAAATAAAATCACCTTTGGATTCTCTCCAAAGGCCTCCCATTGTGGGTCTGGCAGCATTACTCGGCACATTCTCAATACATCCTTGCATTTTTTTGGTGTTTCCTCAACTTTTCCTGCTAAAAAGAGACAAGCAGTTCCTGTGACCTAGAAAAGACAAAAGCATATAATTTAGTCAGATCCTATTTATAAGTTCTTTTGAATTTCTGAGCCTCACATAGTTTCTTAAAATGTATTTCAGAAAAGGGGGTACTTTCTCATTGGTTAGTGTAGCTATTGTGAGAGCTTCTCCCTAAGAATTCCCCTTCATACAAATCCTCTATTCTTATAATATAACATAACACAGAGAAATTCTGCTTAGGCCAAAGGCCTACTGCAGTTCTACTTATCTATACTGAAAAACAAACACTATAGTGTCAGTGGGATACTCTGCGGTTAGTGATTGGTGCTTGAAGTGAGTGGAATACAGGGTAACTAGATTGGTTGGCTTGTTGTTTTTAAGATAGGGGTTTATATGTCAAGTGTTATCTGTATCATTTTGCTCTTAATTTTGATGCAGCCATAGATTGCTGAAAACTGTTCAATCTAAAGAGTGCTTTGTATGTGGTGGGATTTGAAATGAATAAACTGCACTGAGTCTACTTGAAAAGAAAACATTATGAGATAAAATGGACTAGAAACCCACTACTTTGAAATTTTAGCCAGATCCACATACTGTATTTTCAAAATTTAAAAATAAACATGAATCTTAACAACCATAAAATTAGGATAGAAATATACAATGGAAATTTTATAACCAGAGACACACCCATCTGGAGAAATTTTTGAATGACTGGTTCATGTAGAATCTGTGGAAAAAAACTATCCCTGTTGCCATTGTCAAATATCTCCTGAAAAATATGTTAAGGTGAAAAGAAAAAGATAGCAAAAGAGCTGATGCGCATTAACTGTAGATATACGCTCGATGCTGCTAGTCCGTCAGACACAGTTTGCATTCTCTGATTTCAGCGCGGGGTAGCGTCACCACATTATGGCACGTGCGCTGGTGGGAGTAGTGAAAGTAACGCCGAAAAAATAAAAAAAAAAACAGGGATTGCGCGGGTGGAAGCAGCAAAGGTGGCACCACAAATAGAGCTTCACCAAAGTGTGGATACAAAATACTCAGTCTGGCTTCAGACTTTTCAGTTGCATAAAGGAGCCTACATAAGCAAATTAGCCATTTTTGATCACTAACAAAGCATTACACAGCATTTTTCCATCGTACAGTAGCCATATAAACTAGCTATTTTTATAAATAAGCATTATTTACAGTTTAATCCATGACAAAAAGGATACAGTCCTAGCTTGTTGCCCAGCTCCATAATGAACCTGGCACCTTCCTTCCTATAGCGCATTTCAGTTTCAACATCAACTCCATCTCCTCTTGATGGTGTCTTATGGTCAGTTTGCTCCTTCGAATAATACCAATGCATTTTGTTACACTTTCAAAATTAAATTTCAGCTTGCTAAATTGAAAAGTATTAAAATCACATTACATTTGAAAGCAATGTTGAAGTAGTCTCTCTATAAAGTCTCAAAATGAGGTTAGTCTATGATGTGCTTTATTACCTCTTAGACCTTAGGAATTTATAGGAAAGTTATTTACATTTGGCCTCACCACGCATTTAGTATTTTCACCTGAAGAAGAAGACTTCAAGTGAAGGTTTGTACCTACAAAGTCAAAAGGCAAGGCATAATATACCCAGTTTTAATTTAGTTTTCCCTAGACAGAATATGTAACGGGAATATATTTTCTTTATTGAAATTTGGCATGGACCAGGAAGCGAACACTGGGAGACTAGTGGATGTAATGGGCAAAGAAAAAAGAGCACAGAACAAGAGTTGTTCGAAAATGAAAATTGGGTAAATGTGATTGGAGAGGTGACAGAATAGGGTAGAAAGTTGCGAATAATTATATCTCAATTCCACTATAGTGTGTGCTTTTTATCTCATTATAGATGGCTTCTAATGAAACAATCAACTATCTTACAGAGATGGGCTTTACCAAAGAAAAAGCGTTTGTATATTTTGTTACCATTTAGTTTCTACTTAATAGACTTGTATCCTGGAATGCCTCTTTGTATCCTTTGCAAAGTATGAACATTTAATATCAGGATGGTGGTCAATATTGAACCTTTCTCATTTGTGCAGGATTTAATTAAGTTTTGCTTTTTGTTAAATAATGTTGTGGCAATTTATAGGGCAATTTCATAAAGCTCTTGATGAAATTGCCTTACAAAGCTTGAACATATGACTGAAAGTCCAGAATTATAATTACAGTTAATATGCTTATTGTAGATTTCTATAAGTGCTTCTTACTATGTAAGTTGTTTATTGGACAAATGATTCAGCTCCAATGGGTTCTATTTTATTTAACATACATAAACATAACATAAATAAATTCTGCTTAGCCCAAAGGCCTATTACAGTTCTAATTATCTATACTGAAAAACAAACATTATCGTATCAGTGGGACAGTCTGCAGTCAGTGATCAGTGCAGGGAGTGGTTGTGGGAGTACAGGGTAGCTAGATTGACTCTACCATTTGGAATTTGCAGTGAGCAAGCAGAGACAGCGACAAAAGGACAGGGACTCCAAGCTGCTATTGATTGGTGAGTTTTATTTTATTTTTTATTTTGCTTATACAATTTGAACAATTAATTGTATATTGAATATGGTGCCATATTGAATGTGGAGAATTTGAAGCCATGCTCAGTGCATTCCAGCTTTGTTCTTATAACCAGAGCTGTGCTATTCCTTATAAAAGTGTACTGTAAGTTAAATTTTCTCTAATACCTCAATCTCTTTGTTGGAAACAAGCAGTAGCTACACCTTGTATGGCAAGCAAATTGGCATTTTATTATTTATCAGATTCTCTCATTGTTCTATATATATATATTGTTTCTTTATGAATTGACAGTGTATATGACTTCTAAATCACCCGTCGTCATTCATTCTATTGAGATCTCTTTTTTTATTGATGAATAAAAGAGCATTTCTGAGCAACTTAGATATCTGCTCCTGCACAGCCATAGGCATTAATAATGAGCACTCATATAAATTAATCAAAATTCAAGTTGAGAATACAATTATAAATACTGTAACTCCTCATGTAAGCCCCCACCTAAACAATCATTCTTTGAAATAAGCCCCCCTTGAATAGGCTCCCATGGGGCCTTATGTGAGGGAAGCATAATTGCAGAATAAAATATTTTTTCAAGAAAGCCCTCACAGGACAATAGCTATACAGTATAACTTCCTTCAATTGCAGATAAAAAGCAAAATGAAATGTGATTTTGGTGATGATAATGAAAAAATTGTTATTGACTAATAAATTTCATTTGCAAAATAGCCTTTCTGTTATTGTTTGATTTAGGTAAGTGAGAAAATTGTGTCTTTTTTATGTCAACCTTTGAGGAAAATGCCAAATTTTGTAATAAACCCCTCAAATAAACCCTCCCTTTGAATAAGCCCCCATCCAATTCATTTTACAAATAAGCCCCCAGTGGCTTATTCAAGAATTTACAGTATGCAGGTATACTATTTTCAACAGATGCACTCATTTTGTATTCTTGATACAGACTCTCACTACAGTTTAGCATTCAAAGCTTCATCCAATTGGATTTTGGATCTTCCAAATGACCTGGAGAGAAGCTATCATTTTACTTGGCTTCTATAGTGTGTTTTATGTCATTATGATTTTCCTGGAATAGAGTTCATTTTTTGCTCCATTAATATTATCTTGTATGGGAAGTGAATCAAGGCTCTTTGTCTCCATGGGAAATGAGCCTCAATAGTGATTCTACCATTCTTTTTAGGTTGGTAGCAGATGCTGAGGGTGTTAGTAGTATAGAGGAAAAGAATGAAGTATTGACAACTAGTGAGAGCAATGAAGTCAATAATGAAGGTAAGTGCTTTGGATTTACCAGGTCACCTATATTCATTTAATTATTTTATTTTAGTTTTCAAATACATTTACTATTCATCTTATGATTAGCTATACTCAATTTATGATGTTGAAATTATTGTAATAATATAAGCAGGAGGTAATCAGGTTAGAGTTTAGAAGCAAGCCAGAATAACCTTGTATTCAATTTTTTTAAGTTAACAAATTTCCAAAAAACTAAATTAATCAAGTTTATGGTTAATTTTTGAATTTGCTATGAGCTTTATTTTAATAAATCAATTGCAGTTTTACTTCAAAGCAAGGCCCCAATGTGATATTGTTTCAATTAAATTACTTGGAATGATAGTGCAGCTGTTGCTGTTATTCACTATCAGTTGCTAAATGATGGTATCATAGGTAAAGAATCTAAATTCTATACCATCAAAAAACTTATGCTCCCCAATCCCACAAAAAGTTGCTTAATTATTAGCATTAATTTACAGGGTTTTTTCAACATGCAGTTGCTACACAACATGTGCAGCTCTTAAGAATGTTTGTGCAGTTTGAATGAAAAAAACTGTGCATCTAAAAGGTTATTATGTCATGGCCAAAGCATCTAGGAAAGTGAGCATCTGTAGAAATAGTACACTTAGGTCTGTAATGATAGACCAAATACAACTAGAAGTGGAATTGCAGGAGATAGCAGCAATGGCTGCCCCTATTCACCATAAGCAGGCTGTTCAATCCAACCTGCAGCCTACAATACTTGCCAAAAGTCCCTGGGACATTTTCAAAAAATTATGAAAAACTATAGCTTTCTCAGCATTTCAACCACCACGCCTTTATGCATCCCCCTTCCACCTAAAGCAATGTTGGTCTGTTCCTGAGACACTATGTGTTATTGTGCATGAAAAATTTTTCTGTTACCGCATGTACTTCTCCCAATAACCAACATTGTTTAAGGGGAGGAGGGGGGTGAATGCTCCATCCAGATTAAAAATATACAAAGTGTCCCAGGACTTTTGGTGAGTACTGTAGATTTAATTCTTCAATACGGCATTGCTGGATTTTATGTGCAATTCTAAATTTTTCTTTAAAAATACCCTGTTAATTTATTCAAAAAAGCACATGAGAGTATTTCATATTGAGTGCATTTGCTTACTTGTTATTTTATTCAGTACTCATTGCATTTGGCTTATCTGACATTAATTGATCACATACATCCATCTTTTCATCTGAAAAGTAGTTAGGTCATTGCCCTAATTCCAAATGACCATAAATCTTAATGTTTGAAAGTACCAGAGAAAAGGCAAGAGAAGACAGTGAACTAAAGCTCATGAATCAAAATAAATATTTATCATTCCAAAAACCTGATTTCTTGCTTATGCATTCTTGAAACTCTACCTTAGCACTGACATACACATCTGTTCAAAATTGTCAGGAGAGGAGCAGAATACATCAGATGAAAGCAAAAAAGAAGATTCTGCCAGATCATCAAATGAAACACAACCTTCATCTCAGACTGGAATGCAAGCTCTTTCTCTTGTCTGTGAAGAGTAAGTCCATTAAATGTTGATGTTTATGGTTTTACTAGCTTCCTTCAAGAAACATTACCTTATATGCATGATCTCACACATTTTTATCAAGTTATTATTGATTGCAAGTCCTCTTGATTCTAAAGCCATTACACTTGAGAAAGCTATTCTTGCTGATCCATAGTTTTATTTTTTTTGCTAATAATCTTCAGTCTTTCATTAAAAATTTTTCAATTAAATGACTGTTTGAATATCCTTATTGGCAATTGCAGTTGAGTGGTTAAACTGTAGGGTAGTCTAAAGGCATACCAAAACCTATTCAAATTGATATATTATGGTAGAATTCTATATTTTTGTATAATATAGACCTAGTATTTATGTAATGTTTTATTGTATAATATGATAGAATGTATTATTGTCTAATATTATATAATATGATTGTAACTTATTATAAAGTAGTAAAGTGTAGTACAGTATATAATATACAATATAACGCAATGCAATATAATATTTTGTCATGTAGTTAAATATGTTTTTATGTAATCGGTCCATGCCCAGATGAAATTACTGCAAGAGTGTTAGTTCGCTCATGTGCGCATGTCTGCACGAGCGGTTACTCTTACGGCACGAGCGGTTAATCTGACGTGCGTTCCAAGACCTGTGTACCGAGCATAGGCGTCAAATCTTCATTGGCTAACAAAGGAATCACCACCGAAGGATTCCTGCCAATAATGTTACGAGAATTTGTTCGAAAAGCATGGAGAAGCGTGTTTTGGTGGTAAAGGTGTACTTTCTTTGTGAGAAAGCTGATAACACATAGTTTCGAATATTTTGCAATATTCGAATATTATGAGAAATATTTTGCAGGCATGTTCAGAAGGCTTCAATTCAAATTTCCAGAAGGAGCAATTTTTATATCTTGCATAGATCTTGCATAGATCAAAAGTTATTGGCACTGCAAGTTATCCATCTTTTCTTTTAATGTCGATAACTTTTGATCTAATACTGACTTAACAGTGCTCAATGCGAATAAGCAGAGCATTAGTAAATAAATAGTAGAAGTACAACTTAGCAACAATGCATGTATCTGTTACTCAGGCTTTCGTGCTGTTGTGCACTCATCAGACAGAATAATGGAATAATTCCTTACTCAACTATATATGCATAAATGTAGTGTTTATTGTACTATTGTGTTTTATTTGTAATGAGGGAACAGTTAGGTTCTGCACTCTTGTTCTTCAACTGAAACTTATTTTCATGTTGGCATATATATGTATTTATGTAAATTTATATATATATATATATATATATATATATATATATATATATATATATATATTTATATTTATATATTTAGATTTCGAGCGTGATGTATTAAAAATATTGCAAGAATGTAAGTTAGAATGAATCTCCTCAATCGCTTCGTTGATGAATTAATATTTATGGTTGTCTTATGCTTTTATTGGTAGATGTGGCAAGCAGCTCAAATCTGAAATGGACGCTCAGGTATGTTATGTGCCTAATGAAAGGGTGCCTCACTAGCTGGGGGTCAGAATCTTCTTGACATTTAATTAGCGGTGGTTTATTAAGCTAGGACGTCAGAAAATTCTGAGGTGCAGAGTATATGCGTAGCAGAGAGGACGAAAGATTTTAATGTATGAATATTTGTATATATGGTATCTATATGTGAACATATCACATTCGGTAACAACCTTGCTGTATTGGAAAATTTTGAAAAAGAAGAAAAATTTGTAAGCGTGGTCTTAATAAGATTAGCATTCGGAAAAAGTCCAAAATTACTAGTGGCCCCCCTTTTATCTGGCACGTAAGAGTAGTCCATTTTTAAAGTAAATCAATGATTTCTCTATTTTAAAGATTTTATTTAAAGCCTTTCCCAGCAGCTGTCCCGGGGGTACCCATATTCACATCGAAGTCATTGCATAGCTCATTAAAGGTATTAAGACACAAGTTAAACACTGTTTTGGTGAGGTTATTATCAGATCCTAAATCATCAGCGTGATTTCCAGTAGCTAGAAAACTCCCTTGAATAATACAGCTCAGTGTTCTTCCTCTTTATGCTTCTGAATATGTCTTTGTATTTCCCTAGGCTCACGCTGCTAGGACTGGGCACCAGCAGTTTGCTGAATCTTCTGAAGCAATACGCCCACTTACAGAAGAGGAGAAGCAAGAACAACTTAAACAGTAGGCTATTTATTTTCCAATGCGAGTGCTATTTTGATGAAGTGGATAAAATAGGCCTAAATTAAGCTGTATGGCACGTTTGTTGTCAAAATCTTGACTTCATATTGACTAATGCAGCATGGAGAATTTTAATGTGGCCAGAGTTCTCGACCAATCAAAGATTTGGAACCAATACTAGGCCGGCGTTATTATGAAAATAATCATGAGTCATCACGAGAACTTTCTTTTGCAAGCCATAACGTAGTTTTGGTTACTGATTTTTTTCTCTTTTTGCTAATCTTTTCATTTCATTAATTTGTCAACTACGTTAATCAGGTGCAATATCATCCGATTTTTCTGAAATTTGTGTTTTCATTGGTTAATAATAAATAGCTTTTTAAAATTTGTTGCTTGCAGTGTATTAAACCCTTAAATTAATTGTCAAATTGCAATTAATTTAATTTTATATCTTTTGATACTTCAGTAGCGTAAATTGAAGTTAGTTACTTAAACTAAAAAGAGCTAGTTATGAAATAGTTAACGAAGAGATCTGGTAGATAATCATCCCTCAGAATTCATTAAATACCAGTTGATCCAGAACACTAAAGTATTTTGTTTTGTAGTACATTACGTAGTCGAAACTTTTGCTGTAGACTCTACTGAGGACAGTGCATTTCTGCTGAAAGATTATCCTGTTGATATGAAAAACGGTCGGTTTTAGTGACCAATTGGAAATGCATATTTCATCTAAATTGATAATTATAACTATCAGTTCAATATTATGTATTCGGGTGCCGGAGTAAACCATGGACAAGTCCCGATTTGATATGCGGTAAAAACCACATAAAAAAACTGTTTTATAAGATCCTTGAGGCTGAAATTTCATTGCTTGAATCTCCTATATAACCGATTTCATACTGTTGATTTAAAAGTTCATGAGTAGAAATTTTCTAAAGCTGTCTGCGCTTTTCAAGTTGCACAACATATGACAAAATTATTATGCAAAAATTCTGACTGTAAAGTGTTCTCAAGAATCATGAAGAATTCGTGTGCTGAAAACAATGTAAATGGATGCAAAGTATGTGCTGTATGTAAGCTTTGTTCTTAAGAACCTTACAGGGTGGAAAGGAGAATACCAATCCACGAACTAATAGCCTAGTCAGGCTGTTCTAGAAAAACTTAAGTTCTTTATTAGAAATGCTTTGTCTTGTTTTAATGTTGCTCTATTTTAATTTTCATTTTAATTTTTAGTTAGTATAAAGCAATATAATTGTATTTCGTGTAGCTGATATTGAAGTACACGTTTTTTTTAATAAGAAAACCATCATTTTGCCTGAGCCTCAGTTTTCTTAACTTGTCCTGAAATGGAGCTTGAGTCTTAACTTTTACTAAAATAAACTGGCTAAAATGGTGTACACTTTCGTTATTAATATCGTTTACTTGACTTTGAATTCCATCTTTAACATTTTGAATGCAATAACGGCGAAATGGCGATTTTTGGCCATTAAAAAAATTAGCTTTTGGAAATTGAGTCTCGTGATTTTCTTAAGATTTTGACCATTTGAGCTGATAAACTTTTTTCATATAAAAAAACGTGCTTAAAAAATTATTTTCATGAATTAATGTCCTATTTATATGGAATTTGTTTGAGCCATTGAAGTAAGTCTTATAGCACGTTTAGTTTTACATCTTCTGATTCTTATTTTATTTAGTTTGCAACAGAAACTGGCAGAGAGAAGACAGCATAGAGAAACAACTGAGAAGGAGGTATATTTTGCTTAGTGTTGTTCGACAGACTTGTCTCAGTTGTCTACAGCTTCATTTTGGAGGCGATGTTTTATGATTACTTACCATCAATATATGACCGAGGCTGGCCTGCTTTTTGTGGTTGAGAGAGAGTTAGAGAGAAAGGAGGGAAAGAGAATAAAGAGGAACAGACGAGAGGTAGAAGAAGGGAGAAAAAGAAAATATATATAGATATATATATATATATATAAATAAATATATATATAAATATATACATATATGTATATATATG
>WIPJ01002025.1:554036-579107 GCA_018155075.1 Cassiopea andromeda
TATATATAATGGGTCATAAGATATTGCTCTATCTTTGATTGTTTTCTTGCGTCAGGAAGCGAAGCAAAGAGAGAAGATCCGAAGGAAAATGGGAAAAGAAATTACCGAGGCAAAACAAAAGTAATTTTATTGCCTTTTAAAATAATCTTTTTTGAACATTTAGCGCATCTTCTTGGTCAGTTACTAATATTATCGATAACAGAAAGATCTCATTGATTAGCATTTTGACTTAGATTTTCATTCATGATCTCAAACAGCATTATGCATCTGTATTGGTCCTTTAGATGAGTGAATAGATATTATCCATGCAATTGCACATTTTTCTATCATTTTTGGCTTGAATCCTTTTGCTTCACCCATCATTGGTACAGCCCCTTGCTGTTCTCACCATTGCCCTGAGCATTCATCTGTTCCGGCAATTACATTTTGTTATTTTATGTTTAAATAATTAATCCTTCTTATTCATTGCATTCCTTTCAAAAACTGGCTTCTCTAACATAAATCTAAACTCCTAGATCATCTGGAGCTGATAGATTTTAAATAATCATATTTTTTATATCATTTCATCACGAAGTATCTCCCGAATGATTTACTTTCGGAAGGAATTTTGCTTGTTTTCTGTTAAGTGTGCGTTTTTCTCATGCTACTTTGAAGGCACGATCTTGCTGAGATTCAAAGGATTGCTGAAGAGAGGCGGAAAGAAAAGCATGACGATAAACTTTATCGGTTGGTGATATGATATTCCTACAATCTTTTCCTTACAACTCCATATAACACGGGCTGATATAGAATTACACATTTCTAGTTTGCTTCACTCGCAGAAGTAGCATAGGCTCAATATATGTTTGTAGTTCTCTTCAATCGTTAATTGCCACAAGCTCTCATAGCTTATGGCAGTGGTGGGGAACCTATGGCTTGCTAGCCAGATGTGGCTCATTTCAAGACTGCATCTGGCTCTCTGACTCGCAAACAAGTCTTAGTAGACATCTCTTCATAGCATTGCAAAACAGCCAATACTTCCAGAACAGCATCCAAAGTTAACGCTGGTGTCATCTTCAAATGTCAAATAGCTCGAGAGGGTATTGACCAAGTTTGTGTAGAATGAGACAATTTTGAGTACCCATATGACACCAATCTCCAAGTGTATGGCTCTCATGAAAATGCATATTAAAATACCAAAGTGTCATGGTTCTCTTGGCCACAAATGTTCCCGACTCCTGATTTACACGTTTGGTTTATAAGAAACCAGTTTACAATTAAGCTAGCATTAGGTCACCTAAAACTTAAGAAACTTTTGAAACTAAAAGGAAAGAACTACGAAACTTTAAACAAATTGAAACCGTTACCTGGTTCAAGGTAAAGATGTACCAAAACAATGTGAATATGACATTACTTTGGAATTTAACATGCACTAAAGCATTTTGTTTGTTGTAGGATGAATAGTCTGCTACATTCACGTTCTGCTTACGCTTTCACAGCAATTTAGTTCTTAAAATTAAGGGAATACGAAACGAATAATTAATACGAAACTTACATGGCTCTCTCCAATAAAAAGGTTCCCGATCCCTCGATTAGGACATCTTTTCTGGTAGTTAGAAGATATGGACATTTTGTAAAGTACAAGCCACAAATAGTTACTTTATTAACTTCAAGCACTCTATTGTTTGTCGATTTTACTTCTTTTGGTAAGTTGTTTTTAGGAAGTTGTTCATTTATGGAGTTGATGTTTATAAATAGTCTGTTGGTACTACAGAACTTTACTACAGCACGAAAAATCGGCAACATTCTTTTCACATACTTAAAGCTTTTTGCGTCCGACACTCGTTAGAGTATGAAGCGTCGGATAGTAACCGTGATATATACAGACGATAATTTTCGGAGCAGTAGGCTAGCAAGATCGTCCTTTCATTTAAGTGTTTTGGAATCTGTTTACATAAAGCCTCAAAACCTAGTCTTGTGTAAACAAAAAGAGTTCTGTTTTTCATTAGGACTCTTCAAGTAAGCAATGGTTAATAGGTCCTAATTGGTCACTCTTGGGGCCATTTAGAGGCATCCTATCACGTTTCACCGCATATGGTTATATATTTCGATTAACCTTTCGGTCACTATCCGACGTTTCATATTCTGATGAGTGTCGGACGGAAGAAGCTTTCAGTGTGTTAAAAGCATGTTACCGCTTTTTCGTGCTGTAGTAGAGTTGATGTTTGATTCATAGCTTATTATCTTTGCTTAGATCTTTGGTATTCATTCTGATAATTGGTTTTTTCTAATGTTAATATTTTAAAATTTTTGCTTTAAAAATTTAGGTTTAAAAGCATTCCTTGCCCACCCTTTTGTGGCTAGATTTGATTGCTTCTTTGGTACCTCAAAATTACGTTATTAGCTGTTTTACTTTTTAGACAACGATTGAAACAGAAGATTGCACAAGACAGGGCAAATATGAAAGCCGCTCAGGTACAGGAATCCTTATATAAATTTGGCTAAGCGTTGAGTTGTCTTTTTTGTTCCTGTTACAGTTTGAGATATCGTCGCATTTCGTTCCTTTTATCATCATCATTTGGCTCAGCAAAGTCCAACTTTTGCTTGCAAAAGGTAGAAAGGAAGTAATCAAATCAGATTGTGGAGTTAATTGTAACCAAAGCCACGTTCTAGCTCTGTCATTTTACTTATACCCTTCTCTTTTTTCTCCATTAAATCTTGTGAGCCCTGGTCTTCCCCAGTTGAATTCCTTCTTTGATTGAGTTCTCAACTGGTCTTTTCACCCCCTTTCCACCTCACTTTCCTTTCACCAACTTATTTACCCTTTTCCCATCTTATTCTCCCTTTTTTCAACTCATTTTTCCTTTCTAGGTACATCCTTTCTTAAACTCTCTATTTTGCTCTAACACATGTGAAAGCCCACAGACGCGCGGTTCTTAATTTATGCGCGCTGGAGCTAAGGGGGTATAACCCACAACTTTTTAATAGAGCAGGGTGTTTCTTCTGGATGAACAGCAGTTACAGCCTAGCTCTGATAATAGGTAGCCTCCATTCTAAATAAAGCCCCCCCTTTGATCGAGGTTATTTTGTTATTCCAATTTTTGGCTTTCAGGCATCCTCAAGTGCTCCTGTTCCCAAACCTGCCCCTCCTCCTGCGCAGCCCCCTGCCTTAAAACAGGAAGCGAAAGAATACGATACATGCAGAATTCAGGTTTGTCCTGTTTTACTACAAAATGTTGTTCCCAACTCCACATTCTTAAGTTTTCTTCTTTCAAAGGCGTACTTACCTCATTAAATTGCAACAAAGTGCTTTGCTGATATTTGAATAAATGCTGCAAAGATTTCATGATTTCTTCCCTTCCCTAGTTTCGATTCCCCAATGGCTCAACGAAAACAGCGAACTTCGATCCGATGGATTCACTATCTGAACTGTGTCGCTTCGCCAGTGATAATGGTTACGACGGTAATACGCCATTGCGTTTAATGACGACATTTCCACGAAAAACATTCGGACCTTCGGATATGCCAATGACTTTAAAGGAGCTGGGCCTGGTACCTTCTTCTGTCATAATTGTTTCTAGAAGTTAGCCTAATGGTTTGGTTTCATCGCTGATGTTCAAATTAATTGAGTTATGTTTTAAGAGTTGTTTGTACTGCCTGTGCGTTCTCTAACTTGGTCACGTTGTCTGACAGTTTCAAGACAAAAAGACTAAGTTAATATATACACTTTCATATAGAGGAATATAAAGTTACGTGTGTTGCATACGCAATATGAAGTACAATCCGCCATCAAACTGACCACGATTTACTTTCAGTTCTCCTGCTAGAGAATCAAGGTTATTTACAGGTTTGGAGATGGTCGGGCACTGGTAATTGAGGTTTCCTATAACAGTGATCTGGGATACAAGAAGACTTTGCAAATTTATTGAGACTTGCATTTACATGACTTCAAAGTTAGTCCAGTTTGGCGGGATTCTTGGTAATTTTTCGCTACAAAGAGTACTATCTGGCTACTACATGTCAGAGGGAGAGAAAGAGGAAGCTAGTATATCTCTAGCATATAGGTAGTAAAATAAAGCTGTTTGCCCAGACAAGTTCCTTTGAGAATTTAACCAATAACCAAACGTTTACAATGTTTGTGATGCAATTTTCTATTCATTTGAATTTGAAGAAAAGAATTGTTTGCCCAACAGAAGCGTTTGAACTATTTTGTTTGCAAGGGGATAATAATATTGTTGACTCGTCCCTAACTTTAAAAAGGCGAGAATTACATGTAAGATCCCACCAAGCAGATTCGTTCCTCGAAAAAGCAAAGGCAGAACTCAAGACAGTCCATGCCATGCACTGTTTATATGGTTCACAAGTAGCAGTATAGGCATGGAAACATTGGATAGGATTTAGCCCCCACCATTAATCGAGAAAGTGCTCGTCACTGCTACTACAGGCAGCCGAGAGGGGACAGGGGGAAAACTCCCCAAAGCCTCAAGATGCAAGGGGCCTCATAGCACCCAATACTTCAAGGTGGGGGGGCCTTATAAAGCATATCAATAACAATCTTCCAAAGTTAGTTTCTAGACGCTAGAAATTTTCTGCTCTTTTCGCTCGCTAGTGGCCTCGTCTTTCTCATTTGCCCCGGGGCCTCTAAATCCTGTCAGCGGCCCTTTTGCTACTAGTCCCTTGATAAATATTACCAGGCAACACTCTCGGAATCAAACACTAGTCATTATACCGTGTCTTGCGCAAAAGAATGATATATACCAATTGCCTCTTAATCAGCTGAGACGACCAAAAGATAATTCTCACAATCAATCACTTGTTTGATACTGTATTTCCGCGAAAATACACCGCGGCTTAATTTTTGAAATGAAGTATTGAACCCACTATTTGAATCGGCTTATTTTTGAGGTGGTTGCACTAAAGACGTATAACACATAACGGACATATTAGAACTTAGTTGCAAAACTATTATTTTCGAAATTGGTTTATTTTTGTGATGTGTGCTTAATATATCGGCCTATTTCCAGATCGGCTAATTTGTTATGGTCGGCCTATGTTCAGGGAATTAGGGTATAGAATTTTCAGTTAGCGCTGCAACCTAGAAATATTGTTTACTATTCCTATGTAAGTCGTAAGAATTGAGAAAATCCTGCTTTCTTTCTGTCATGACTACACAGTTCAACAGACCTTTCTTCGGCGGTCCCTGCAATTTATGAACTCAAATTCCCATAGGTTGTACTTATTGATAAAGCTGTTGCGTAGGCTGCTTTGAGATGAGATGCGTCACTGTTGTGGTTGATGTGAGAACAGGGCTGGGGCATGCAAGTCCGCACAGAAATTTTGGAAGCGTAAGACAAAAGAGAGCGACGAAACTCTCCCTTTTTTATATAAAAGCAGTTAAAAATTTACAGAACACTATTAACACTAAAACTTTACAAAACGATAGTGCAGAGAGCATGGAAAGGCATTGCAACCATACAATTGCTACATATATAAGTACTAACATATATAAATATAAAAGATACAAACAAAAGAAATGATTACAACTGCAATTACTACCAGGCCACACAGTGACCACTCCACAATGGGAACCTCAAGGTGTACCTTTTGGGTAACAATCGTCAAAAACAATGAAGTATGTTAAACTGAGAATAAATCGAAATGGGCGTTGGTTGCACATTGAGGCGCTGGATCTTCTGAGACTCTATGAAGCCCTGAAAAAATGTAATCTCTGCTTCCCCTTGTTGGCTTTTGGGGCCACTGGGGTGCGCTATGTGACCCCCAAAATAGTTTTTGAAAGCATATTACTTGGCAACGATGTAAACTTAGCATTTAGCTTACACAGTTTTTTATAAGGAAACCGTCATTTTACCTGTGCTTCAATTTTTTAGCTCTTCCCGAAATTTTCTTAACTTTTACTAAAAAAAATTGGCTAGAATGGGTTATCCTTTCCTTGTTAATCTTGCATGCTCGAGTGTGAATTCTATTTTTAAAATTTTGAATGAAGTAATGATGTAGTATCGATTTATGGCCAAGAAAGACATTTAATTTTGGAACATGAGCTTTTTGATTTTCTTAAGATTTTGGCCATTTGAACCTCAATTTCTAGTAAACTTTTTCTCATAAAAGAACCGTGTATTAGCAGATTGCCGTTGCATTAGAGCAACGCCCTCGACGCAGTCCGTATTCGTAGCTTCATAACATAGGCATCTTTCGCGTGATTTCGTGATTCAAGATTGGAGCATAGGGAGTACAAAAAGGTCGTCTACCTGGAGTTCACTGTTGCTTTATGGCAATGCGTGTGAAGAATTTTAACATGGAATTCGAAATATTTGTAAGGTATGAAATTCAATTCTTGAAGCATGCATGACCTCATGAAATTGTTTTAAACTAACTCCTCTTATAACTGTCAGTAAAATTCAGTATGAGATCCGCCTCTGAACGCTTGGCAGCTTCCTAGTCAGGAACAAACATATCTTGGAGATATATATTTTTTGCAAGAGCCATTAATTTTCACTAAGCTTTGATTTTCTTAAAAATATTTTGATTTTGAGCCTAGTTTATTCTTAGATTTTTGAGTTCTAAAGGCACATATAAGGTTGTTCAACAGTAAATGCTCTTCACCCCTGACATAACGTTTTGCAATTGAACTGCTGTGCGTGTATGATTCTGTATTTATGTTTCATGACGACGTGTATGGTTCTGTATTTATATTTCATGACGACGCCCACCCTCAAGAAAGTGCTCCCCCCTTGAAAAAGCGCCCCCCAAGAGTATCGAAAATTTAAAAAGGGCCCACTCTCGAAAAAGCGCCTCTCCGCTCAAACAATGTCTCCTCTCTCAGGTTCAGTTATCAAAAACAGAGTAAAAATTATGAATGTGATCAATAGCAAGTTATTAGTACACAGTATTGTACTTAGTTATTGGCGTTTTTTCGTACGCAAATTCGAAAATTCATTCGTAAACTCGAAAGACCAGTCCAATCATGTGAAAGTGCAGCTCATAGATCGAAATCACTGCAAGAACTTTTGCTTGAACCAGACATCAAACCATGTTCTGCCAACAACGATGATATAGAGAGCTGAATGATGATGGTGATAATGACGAAGAAATGAAAATTTGCACTGAAATTGACTGAGCTTACTACTTACGTTTTAAGTTCATATAGTTAGTTTAGTTTTAAGTTCTATATATACTTTTTTATATTAAGCTTTATGAATTAATTTTGTTTTAACAAACCTTTGCTTACAAAGTAACTGAGTGAAATGAATGAAAAATTTAAAATACTCCCACCTTCGAAATAGCGCCTCCCTCGAAAACGCGCCCACCCAAGAGCATCTAAAATTTAAAAAGCGCTAGGACAGTTTTTAGAGGAAATACGGCATATATTCGAAAAGCAGAAGAACTCAGGTCTTATCAACCCAGTGTTTCGAAATTAAAACAAAATAAGGAAAAGATGGCATCGGCGATTTGTAAACACTGTAACACAGGGGGTTCTAGGTGCAGCACCACAAATTGGGTGTGCTTTACTTTCAATCACGCCCACATCTTCAAAGATGTTGATGTGATAATCTAGGTTAATCATCACATCATATAACTAACAACTAGAAAGATATCTATACACGTGTACAACTCAAACTGCATTATAGCAATACAATGCAAAGCACTATAAAAGTAAGGTCGATACACTTTGTAAAGCAAAGTCAATGCAAAGCTTTGGGGAGGTGAGCTTCGAAGATGAACAGCTTTGGGGAGCTGGTCCCTCTAAAATCACCACTGCACAAAAGTAAATTTACTATCAACAGTATAAAAACTCAAATAAATAAAGACCGTAAATCTTGATGAATCTTGTGCCTTGCATTACTTTTAATAATTCTAAAGCTCATCAAATTTAGTCTTACAAACTAGTTTTGTATGGGCGTCATCTGAACTCTTGTTGCTCGCCCCAGTCCCTGAAATGTATCAACTCTGAGCATGCGCTGTTACTCGATTGATTGTGACGGTAGGACCCGTTGATCAACTTGTTTGTATAATCAGCACAAATAATGTAAAATTATGCAGATTTTTCCTCGCAATTTCCGGCCTCATCTTTAGACTAGAAGGTGTTTTTAACAAGGCAGCTACCCTTGGATTTTTGCATTTCTCCTTGACAATAGAAGCAAGCCCCAGTCATGCCGGAAGAATCGTAAAGTCACTGTTGTTTGCGAGCAGTTGGGCACTAAATTGGCCTAGCAGTTCTGCGACCAGCCTGGCTGAGAAATCCCCACTTCATTGAGCATTTTTGGTAATGGAACTTAAAGAGGTAAAATATCATATTTGCATTACAATTTCGAGATGTTAGCACTACTTTACAGTCGGGTTTGTTTGCATACAGAAGTGCGCCATTTGATTTCTTCTATCTGATGCCTTACTCTGGCAAGGTGGGCTGGATAACCTTCAGCGACACATGATATGGTGTCCGTCACCAAGGATAGTATTGCGACGAATGTACTAGGCAATGTATCATATAGTGTTCATATGTATTCTATACACTATACATTTCTTGACTGTATAGTGAGTAGCCAGCGAGTTTAGCCAAGGATGCTTGAATATCGAAATAGGACGCAAGTTTATCTCAGTGTGGGTAAGTGTTCGCTTATTGTGTGTTGTTGTGTGTACTCTGTTTTCAATAGAAATAGCTCCCAATTGAAGCAGGATCGAATCAGTGTATCATTTACACTGTATACGAAAGATTCTTCACAGTTGTTTTTCTCAGAATTGGAGTTGTAAACGACTTATTGAATTGGCTATTGTTTTTGAATATGAACACCAAAATATCGTAACACCATTCATAAACTTTGCTGATGTAAAAACTAGAAATGCGAAGTGCTCCTTCATCATAAGGAAGGTGAAAATCTACACTTACTTTAATATTAAAGCCCAAACTATGAGCCCAGTTGACTAAATTTGCAGATATTTCATGACGATCATTGCTTTCAATTTTACAAAACGTGGCTTTCATCGTCTTATCTGAAGCTCGATTCTATCATAGCTTTGTCTGATATTATACCTATTTGTCCCCTAGAATAATCATGTATAGCACAAAGATCAGAACTAAGTTGTTATCAGATATAAATTGCATTAAATGGTATTTAAAAACACATTGCAATAGGCTGGCAGTATGCTTCATTGTAATATGCTTCCTTCAGTCAACCTTTAGGCAATGCTATAGTTATTGTCTCCTTCACTTCCTAGTTTCTTATTATTTTTGGTTTATATGCTTATCTTTTCATCAGTAAATGATTTTAGCCAAGCTTCTCTTCTATAGCTGAAGACTTGTAGGAGTTTTGATATAATGTCCAACAAAAAATTTTAATCAAGCTCAGTAAAACTGTTGAAACACTTTATGAATTTGAATTTGGAAGTGTTTAAGCAATGAGATGAGTTATAAGTTGGGGAGTGGACTATGAGAGTGGGTATAGTTTTCATTTTTTGATTTATTCAACATCTGTATTTAAATATAACTTAATGCATATTCATGTATTTGCATGTTCATATATTGATATGCATTAGCACAAAAACCACAGCACACACAGACATATGAATAATGAGTTATATTTGTATGTATGTGTATACCCACACTATTTTTACTTGTAAACATGCTTATAAATTATGTATTAATGAACTTTGCCAAGGACGTTTAGAATCGAGCCCTTACCAAATTGGACTTCAGCAACTTGCCATTATTTCTTCATTTTTCTTTTTGTGACATATGTTTTGGTTCTAGAGGTGCTTTGTAGTGAATGACTTTCACTTGCCAGAACAGTATCAGTTGTAGCATTTCTCACACAATTTTCCATATTCCAGCGAGTATGAATGCACTACTTGTATAGTATGAATAAAAGTTGTTTATAAAACATACACACCATTTGTTCATACGAGGAATGTTTTTAGCTCTTTGATAGCTTCAATATTTAATAATGTTATTATATTCTGAAGCAATTTAGAAAGAGCAGCATTTCATTACAATTTACCTCTGTGCCATCTGTGTGCATTGTCCATGTCAATAGGCTATTCTTTTGATCCCTCATTATAATCCTATTGACTGTCAAAATATGATATTGTGTATGCAGTTGTCTGAAATTGTGAAAATCCGGAATTAGCTATCCTGTTTAGTGACAAATCCATCATAGTAAAATTATAGATTGCTAGAGTTGAGCTGTTATGGTATGAGTGTCTTCCCTTTTCTGTTTTGTTGCCACTGTGTGTATGTCTATTTGTGGGCTCCCATGCTTGTGTGATTGTGTCTCTGAGAGTTTCTTTGAGATTGTCTATGAGTGTCTGTATTTGTTTATGTTTTTCTACATACTTATCACCATGTATCTTCAGTTTTGTGTTTGTGTCTATGTGCAAATACAAAGATAATTTTGCTTCATTTCTGCTGTTACTTTGGTGTACTACCCGATTGTTAATTTTTGAGATTTTTCCAACCATCCACTCTTATTCCAATCCCTGATTTATTAATTTTCCAAAATTTTGAGGACAGTAATTTATAATTTGCCCCAAATGTGTACCAAAGACAAAAATTAATTTCAATTAATAATGGACAACCTGCCCACTTTTAGTTGGAATTATCAGGCCAATGGTATGAATAAATGAAGTACTCCAATTATTCCAACTCTCAATTTACTAAATTTTCAAATATTTCTAACCCCCCATTTATTAGATTTTTGAGAATTTTCCAAACCCCCTTCATTATTAGGTACTCTTGAGTAGCTACAGTGTGGGTATTTTTTTAGGATGCTTATGGCAATTCCCTATCTCACTCATGTATGTACCACTTGCAAAATTATATCTTTTCGTGTGTCATTGTAAAAGGCATTTTTACTGCAGGAGTTTTGTTGTTACTTGAAACCAGTCTTAGCAGATAGGGTTGAAGTACAGTCTGATTGATTGAAAATGGTAATCAGGTGACTTTCATTTTCTTAAGGCAGCTGCTTTTGGATTATGTCATGAAAAGAGTTATTTTTGCTCAGGTATTTGATTGAATGCTTGGTTCTGTCATCTATTTGATATGCTTGATTGCCCTCTTGTTCCATCTTCACATCACTCTAAATAGGGATCATTAGCCTTTGTTGATGCCTTCTCTGTGTTCTCCCTTTTATATGGAATCATTCAAAAGATCCTTTGTGATTTTCTTTGCTTTTTATATGCCTGTATGTGCCCTTTTGATTCTTGACAATGGCAGTTATGCCAAGCTAATTTGTTGGGAAGTGATGCCAAAGTTATGTCAAGAAGCTGAAGCACTGTTTTAGTGATGGTGGGGTCATTCCATGCCAAATGATGTAGCTGTTTATGTATTTGATACAGCTCTTTCCTCTCCTTTATTTAGCATGTGATTTTTTAGTAGTTTAACCTTCTATTCACATGATGTTCTTTTGTATTGCTCCTTTTGCTAAATTATGATTTTTCCACCTCACTTTTCTATTTCCCTTGTATTTCTTTTGAGATAATTCAGGGATTTGTATGCAGATCTTTTATATCAACTTTATGAAGGTTTTGGAACTTCCTTGGGGCTGTTGCTTTATATCTGAAGTAAAAATTTTGCATGTATTTCCTATGTGAGAGATATATAGCCATAGATTATGGACTCAGTGTGAAAGGCAGTTCATTTGTTTGTGTTTTTCAAGATAACATGAGCATTCAGTGACAAAATAACAAAAGTCTATTGTCATTTGGCAAGTGTCATAGCACAGTTGAAAAGTGTAGGCATATTGAATGCCTAAAGTCATGGGTCCAAAAAATTGGGAGAATTAACTTTGATTTATATCTAATGACAGATGATTTGAGGAGTTAGGGGGCACTTGCCTCCAATAGTTTTAGTTTTGAGAAATTGTGACAAGGTTGTGTAAATAATTATACACCCTACAGCCAATAAATATTGAATTTTCTGCAATTGTTATTCTCTGCAACTCAAATCATACTGCTGCACTCTGGTAAGGAGAGTTCATTTTGACTTGCACTCTCTCTTAACAGCAATGCCATATTTTGCTTGCTTTTCTAAAGTCTCTCATAGTTCCCAGTTTTTAGCTTAAATTCTACTATCATTATTTTAAAGATTTCATATCTTAGTACTAGAGCTTTCTTTTAAGCTGAAACAGTAACCACCTGGCATTTTATGATGGAATTTTTTCTCCAATAGATCATACAGTCACTTTTAATCTTTGCTTCATGTCAGTCACTGAATAGGTTCACTGCTTCCAATGCTTAAATTTTAAATGCAGCTTCTTTCCAGTAGTTTCATATTTTTCAATCCAATCTTAGTCAAGGGAGAGTAGTTTTGAAATCTGTTTTAAGTATGGATGGAAAGCTGCAGCCTTTTGGATGCATTTAATTTGTACTGTACTAGCATGTTCTTAGAAGCATCATTGGCTCACATTTTGAGATTGAGAGCATAACTTTAAGAGGACAGCTCTTTTTCAGAAAGCTCTTTTATGTAATGGACGGTGTTTTGGAAGAATCTGAAGAAACAGTGTAATGTAGATTTTATATTACAGATAGTGGTTTGCTCAGATAGTGGTTTGCTGCATGGTATTCCTGAAGGCAGCTTGAATACAACAGCTCATTAAATCCCAACAGTCTAGCACTCCCCAGAGCCATGAATTTTGTGAAATTTCTAGAATATTCCTTAGCTAGACCTAAAGCATAGTGTAGCATGCTTGCCTTCTATGCCTGTAATAGGTTACCTGAGTTTTCTTGAAAACGAAGACAAAGCATCATAGTTTCTGATGATGTTTTGCTGGTAAGTGTAAAATCTTATGTTGTGTTTCTGGATATCTAGAAACAATTTAGGGCTCGTTTTGGCTGAGTTAATAAGAAAAGTAAGAGTGAGCAATAGAAGGAATGAAAGAAAAAGAAAAGGATTGAAAGAAAGTTGAAAGAATGGAGGAAAGAAGTAAGGAAGAATGAATGATAGAAGGAAAGAATGAATGATGAAAGGAAGAATGGAAAGAAGAACAAAGGAGTGAAAGAAAGATGGAAAGAGTGGAAGGAAGAAAGAATAAACGAAAGAAGGGAAAATATGAAAGGAAGAAGAAAAGAATAAAAGAAAGAGGTAAAATATAATAGAACAGAATGAAAGAAAGACTGAATGAAAGAAAGGAATAATGAAAAAGAAGGGAAAAGAAAGAGGAGAAGGAAAGAAAAGAATTAGATAGTCAGAGTAGGAAAAAGCAGCACTAAAGTATTGGTATATGGTTGTGCTGCAGTTGCCCAGGACACGAAATCTGATTAGATCTGCTTTTTCACTGATGGTGTTTATGTGACGTTATCTTGTGATAATCTACTTATCTCTTCGCAGCATCTATTTTATAATTGTGTTTCATCAAAACCTCATTCTACTGCCATTCACCGTTCAACTGAAACAGTGATATTCACTTTTATTGAACCCGAAATAACGGACTACGCAATTTGCAAACCCTCAGATTTCAATTTCGTTGATCTCTTCAACCATTTTTGAGCGTCTTTGAATTATTGAGGCTTATTAAAAGTTTTGCATTTTGAAGTTGATGCTCTGTGCCAGAGCTTCTCAATCTCTTTAGAGGTTCTCTTATTCTACTCACCGTGAATATGCAATGGCTTGTATTAGCTGCGAGGTTTTTTGAGATGCAGAATCGTTCTCACACTTGACAAAGTGGTATCGCTGTCTTGACTCACTCTTTTAATGTCTAGCTCTTCTTTGAATGGACCTAGAATAAATTTCCCTTAGAAGTCGCCATAACCATTTCACCCTTGTTAATTTTTCTCATAAGTTATCTTCGCTCATTTACCCTAATTTTGGTACAAGGCTGTCTCAAGATTGACTGTTTTACTTTATGCCAACCTTTTCTGAGTTTTCAAATTTTGCATAGGAAGCAATTTTTCGAGGATCTTTCTGATAGCAGGTAGTGTTTTTAGTTACTGCGTTGCGCGTATAGGATTGTATTGCAATTCATTCTTGAAGTGACTTCCTGTATGTGTATAGCTAACTTTCCAAAGAAACTAACCCGCCCAGTGAATATCAATACAGACAGAATTGCCAAATTTCTATCGAGTTTATTTGCTTGACTATTTGCACACTGATTTATCTGCTGTCTCGTGATTACCAAAAGTATTGGTTGAATACACCTGCTTGCGTTAGAAAGATATCCGTATGGCCTAGAATCATCTTTTGAATCAATTGCAATCTCAATGCGTTAATTAGCAACATGGACTTAGTTGGGGGTCAAACTCGACGAACAGGGGGGGAGGAGGTTGATAGTTTTTTAACGAGTGCAAACCCAGCAATTATGAACTTGTCATGTATAACATTTGCAGAGATTTTTAGTATTGTGTAGCCGAATCGTGAATGTTTTGCTTTCGTAGCAACAGAACGTCATAACTAGTATTACGATTATGGTATACTGGTGGATTTTAGTATTAATACGACAATGCCCTCAACAAAACAAAGTTTGTTTATTGATAAAGATGCTAGTTAGCCGCTGTGAGAAATTGCATGCCTGAAGGCCAAAGTTGTAGTTGTTCTCATCATGTTCAATCACACATCAAACAATTGTTGTTGTTGTCCTTAGATAAGAAATAAAGGAAGTAAAATGCCAGTGCACGGAGCAACATCAGGCCAGGGAAAAGAGGCCGTCGATCCATTTACAAGAAAGACATCTGTAAAAAAGATATTAAAGGGACAGAAGAAGCAGCAGGGATCATCGCGTTTCAGAAATAAAGGAACACCAGAACTTGTGCCATTGTCGTTGCTGAAAGGTAAGGCTCTTTCAGTATTTCCATCGGTTCTTGTAGACTGAACACATAACTATGACGTAGCACACTGTATTCTTTACCACAATTTTTGGATACATTGCTACCAGCGTGGCTTCCTTGTGCTTAGGCCTATTACTACAGTTCCCATCATATGCAAATGCATTCGCATTCCCATCAATCTTTTATTGCCTAGAATCAAACCCTCAACCACTGGTCTAAAGTGGTACGCGTTTATTTTTATTAAGAAACAAACTCTATGGCTTCAGCCTGGATGTTTCTTAATATTTCGTCAAATCTAGCCTTGGATCTTTCTCAAATATTTCTTAAGTTCTTAAGACTTCCAATATGAACTGATTCAAGAAATAGGATGTTCAGGTTTTGTGAGGCATGTCATGGATGTTGTTTCTATTTTCTTCCTAGCTTAATAAAAAAATTTTCTTGTGAAAACAGTTCTTTCAAGTTATTATTTGAAACTCAGCCTGCTTGTGTTTTTAAACGTTTCTTAATTCTTGCTTAATTTCAGCCTCATGTTTCTTATAAAAAAACCGTGTATTAATTATGAAGTTTCGAGGGCTCTGCTTGCAGTTGTTTTTAGTATTATAAAGTACTTCTTTCTAGATTTATATTTTCTAAAAGAGAAATGACTGTTTTTGATTAGATTCTTTGAGAATATATTCAACGGATGTAGCTTTCACGAAGGTTTTCGCTGTGGCCTATGAATCCCTGTCGGCTCACAATGTCCCGTATTATATCTGTGCAAAACCTGGCTTGTATATTGCTTGTTTAGTCATAGGAGAGCATCGTTAAGTTGTTTTTCTTTAACACTGCTACTGATAATGTTTTGGTTAGTTAGTGCTACGATTGCTAGCAGCTGTCGACCTGTCGTGACAATTTCCAGTCCAGGTATCGTATAAGAATGCCAGAATCAGCGGGGAGCTTTTCGCAAAAAATGTAACACCGGCAGTGGGTCATGAATATATTTATGCCATGCATTTGCTGTGAAGGTTGTGAGTAGATAAAATAGTCCATTTTGTCCTCTCCTACTGTTTTTCTTACACTCTCCAATCCGGCAAAAGAACTTTTGCTTTGTACTCACGAGTACCTGTTGTGTTACGTTTCTTCATTACAATTCGCTCATCTTCATATGCCGGCTCAGAATCTAGACAGGATCGCAGTTAACTGCACGTTACTTATCACATATTTTGAACGAGGAAGCTTGAGTACCCACAATATGGCTGAGAGACGGGGGCGGACTCAGTGGGGGGTCGGGGGCCATGTTCCCCAAATGGTAACATTTCCTATTGCTAACAGTTGTGTTAAGAGACTTCTTGTATGAAAAAGACGATAAAAGGAATGATACCTCCCCCCAAAGTCCCAGCTCTAAATCCGCCCCTGTTAAGAGATGCAAATTGCTTCCCACCAATTTGCTTTCTTGAGTGAATGCGAATTTCCATCAATCAGTGTTTTGAAAAAGGCGTAATCCGAAATCTTCTGCCAACTATAGCCTTACTTTCCTTTCTGTTATAGAGGGGGGGGGCGAATACGGAAGTGATGTCATTGGGATCTTGACCAATTTGCATTCTGTAGATCATTCATGATAGGACAGGTCTTGAACTTGATTTTAGTCTAGAATAACACTTTTTTTCAGTATAAATTAATCGAAGTTTGTTTTTGAGGAAATGAACAAGCGATCGCATTTTTTATGTGAACGTGCCCTATGACGTAAGCAAAAGTAGAGATCGATTTTATTCTTCCTTGGCGTGAGAAGATTTAGCCTAACAGAAACATGTTGAATAGTTTAAATGACCTCCGTGAAATTCCCTGTATTGCTCTAGCTAGCCCTCCTCGCTTGTGCAGTGAAAGTTTGTGTTCTGCATTGGAATGGGTAATATTCGGTATTGATTTTCTGGTTTAGCATTACCACATTACATATGTATAAGGACAGTTTCGTTTGCAATAGTATGGCTTTTCTCAACGGTAGATATCATTTAAGCTGTTCATCATGAAAATGTTACCGAAATTCGCAAAGTAGAATATGCGTTTATAATGTACGCGTAAACTTTTAGCATACACCTGCTCCTCTGGTATAAACTGTTTACATTTTTCTCTTTGGCTTGCAGCATCAATTTTTGGAGGTTTTAAATATCATTACCGTATCCATCTGATATCTGCAGCTGAACTATTGTTTTGGCACCCCCATCAATCGCATTTTTTCCCTGTGTGCTCAAGCTCTTAAAGGCTTTGTTCTTGCATGCCAGCTTTTGTCTAGATGTGTTTTGTCGTCTCTTTATTATGAAGCGGCCTCACTTTATTTTCCAGATGCGAGCCCTCAAGAGCAGCAGGAACTGTTTGTGAAGAAGCTGGCGCAATGCTCCACCGTTTTTGATTTCATGGACCCGATGAGTGACCTGAGGGGGAAGGAAATCAAAAGAGCCACGCTAAATGAACTTGTTGACTACATTACATCAGAACGAGGCGTGCTAACTGATGCTGCTTATCCGGAGGTCGTTGCGATGGTAAATGGGATTAAATAATCTGTTAGTACTACAGAGCTTTACCATAGCACGAAAAAGCGCTTTTTCGTGCTGTGGTAAATGGGATTATTTTTTGTACTGAGTAGTAACGCAATGTGGGTTTGAGGCCTTTAAAAACACCTCTCATGCGTGTCATTTGGTATGGAGACCACATTCCCTACCTTCACGCATCAAAGCTGTCGATGCAGCTCAACAGGCAACAATATTTCTGTTGATCCAATGATGATTTATTGATTCTATTGATCTTATATATGATTGCATGATTTCCCTTAATCATTAATCGTTCCCTGTAGCAATATCAGGAGTTTTGAATTTTTGTGTTTTGACTTGTTTTCATTGTTCTCAGGTTTACAATAACATCTTCCGTTATCTTCCACCTTCGGAAAACCCAGATTTCGATCCAGAAGAGGATGAACCGGTATTGGAAGCATCTTGGCCTCACTTACAGGTATCTGCTCACTAATGAATAGGTAACATTTAAAGTATGCCATATATTATATGTGTACATTATATGTTGTATATATTCAAATATGTGTATAAATTATAGCCAGGAAGGCTCAAGATTGGGCAGGATGGAGACGGTTCGTGCAGAGGGCCACAGCTATATATAATCATTTTTGTAAACACTGTTCATTTGATCATAATTTTTTCAAACTTCATCATATATATCATTTTAAAGTTTACAAATATATACCTCGCTAAATAGGTAATTTTCATTTGGCTGGCTTACAATGATAGTCAATTAAAAATAAAAGAACCGTAGAAAATATGTATACATATAATGGATTATGTTAAAAGAAAAATACACACTATATGTAGTGCAGAAGTAGTAGCAATATCAACTAGCATGATCAATAACTGAGAAACTCGGGGTTGCACCTTGGTTTGTTTCTCATGCAGAATATATAGTAGGTCGTGCGAATAGCGATATTAGATAGGTTGGAAATAGTGAATTGGAGATGTCGATTATCAAAACCTAGTTTATTACACATTTTGAGATAAGATTCTGATGACTGACCAAATATACCAAGACAGCTTATGGAAAGATTGATGAATTCTATTGAGTGATAGTCATTGCTGAGATCAGTTACAAGGGAGCGATACTTGAGTTCTTTTCGACGAGCATTGTTTGTTAGATTTGTCTCGAAGCCTACGGTTAATTTAATAATATATGATATTAAGTAATTTATTTTCAGTTGGCTTATAATAATAGTAATATAGCTATTTAAAGCTATTTAAGGCAAACCATTAGTATGAAGATGAAATAAGTGCTCAAAGTAAACACAATAAACTTAATAAACTAACGAACAACCCGTTCTTGATGATTGTGCATATGTGTACGAATTGGTGTTTATTTTCACGCAACATCTGTAAATAGTGTAGATTTTTCTGTCAATAAAGCAAAATTTACTTGCAAAATTGAGCATATTCACTTTCTTTGTGGTTGCAGCTGGTTTACGAATTTTTCCTGAGAGTTTTGGAGTCACCAGAATTCCAACCGACAATTGCAAAAAAGTATATTGACCAGAAATTCGTTTTGCAGGTAATCCATCACCTTTTATTCTAATTGTCAGTGTATATACTTCGTGACAAAGTTGCGTAGTTGAAAATTTTGCTGTTTTGGATTTTGGTTTATTTTTTTTCAATCGAATTTCGATGGAAAAGAAATGTTTCTATAGACCGTTGCTATTTGTTTGAGAAATCACGTCTTCTTTCTGTATTAATTAGAGAGTTTACGCAACACGATGCGTCTGCTCATGACGAGCCTAAGGAGTCTAGAAACTAGCTCGATATTCAGATTCGCGCCAAAGCTTGCGAGAGGATGGCGTGACCGCGCTCGTTTCTAGACTTCTTTGGCTCGTCGTCAGCAGGCGCGTCGTGTTGCGTAAACTCTCTACTGTTAATTTTGTGATTTTTGCTAGTCCTTAAAAGCCATATTGAGAACGGTGTTGCTTGTGTTTATATTTCGCAGTTGCTGGAACTTTTTGACAGCGAGGATCCGCGGGAACGGGAATTTCTCAAAACTGTCCTTCATCGAATTTATGGAAAATTCCTTGGCCTCAGAGCATACATACGGAAACAGATAAATCATTTGTTTTTTAAGTAAGCCTATTTTTCAAGTTGTAATGATCTTGTCATTTTTTATAGTGTATTTCTCATTTAGTGATTGATTGAGCAATTAACTGTCGTTGTTCTCTTTATAGCCACTTACTATGCTGAGTTTTGATTGAATTGGATTGTCCTTCGCAGGGAACTCCCTGTTAATTTTTTGCTCAATGCAATCCATATTTCTTTTCCAGGTTTATTTATGAAACCGAACGTTTTAATGGGGTTGGCGAATTGCTTGAAATTCTTGGCAGGTATGTTAATTCACTTAATTTTTCATTTTATGAATACCTAGATACTCTTTCCTCCTCATGGCTTATTCATAGTTTTAAGTTAATAAATTATTCAATGAGAGCTGAAATATGAAATAGAGGATGACCACTGCGCTGGGCTTCCCTGCCGCTTTTGCTAGAGTCTTGTTGATTCAAAAAAATGTTCGTTGTTTTAAAATGAATCAATGGTTCTTTTTCTGAATCGAGAGGATATTGCATTCATTTTCTATAACAACACACATCTCCAAACATGTTTAAATTTTTAGTCCAACAATGCTAACTTATTTTCAAGTCGTGTCATTTTGCTTTCCTCTCAAATCTCCAGTTTTGCGCTAGCCATCAAAAAGCCAATTTCCGAAGTGGACCTTGGCTATGCTTAATGAACAGTTTTACTAAGTTAATCTAGACAGTCTTTGCAATATGAAATGGCCTCAATGCTTCTTCAAAGCCACCGTTTTTTCCATCATTGATATTCTATCACTGGAAAATTATGCATGATCCAGAACTTTCAACAAAAGGGGGCTACCGGCGATTTATCGCCGTCAAATTCTGACTAAACTGCCGTCTGCTCTGACTAAAAATGAAGTAAAAAATACACATAATATCCTCCGTGGGACACAGCCTCCTACTTTCACCAAAGCTCCTTTGCAGATGTTTGTTATTAGGCAAAACATTACCAGCGTTTAGGGGGTACTTATTGCACTCTAAATATTGTTGAAAGCTCTCATGATCATTTTTTAGATATTCTTTCCGACAATAAATGCTAGAAAATGCAAGGATTTGTTGATACCACTCACAACAAGCCAATCTTTGTTTCTTGCAGCATTATCAATGGATTTGCTTTGCCCCTTAAATGTGAACACAAGCAGTTTTTACTGAAGGTTTTGATACCACTTCACAAAGTAAAATGTTTATCATTGTATCATGCGCAGGTAAATATTTCACTCCTTTGCTGTTTTAAGTTTTTAATTAAGATTAAATTAAAGTCTCATTCGAAAGCGCTGTTCGATCGATAGATTAGAAGATTGTGAATGTCAAGATGCAAATCTTTGCCTAATATATTTGACGTCGTGGCTACATTCTTAGCTAAAGTAAAGTTTCCCTGAATTCCTTTTCTCTTTCATTGACAGTTGTGGAATTGCTTTTTTTCAATGATGGATTTTAAACCGATAGAGTTGGGAAGAGCTTTTTGTTGATTCTAAACCGATTAAGTTCATTATTTAGTAAGTTCTTGGAATTCACTTTGCCTACCATATGTGATACCACCCATCTATTGACGACCTTGGGCATTTGTGTTTCCTATTACTTCATGCATGACGCATATTCTATTTCATTGACCTCTAGCTTGCATACTGTGTAGTGCAATTCTTGGAGAAGGATCCTACTCTCACCGTTCAGGTATGAACTGGCCAAATATTTCATCTATCTTTTTGCAGTAGATCTGTTTAAAATGTGACAATATATTTTGACAAAGTTACATAGATAATGGTTCACATGTGTCAGTAATGAAACGTTCAAAAGACTTTAGCACCCCTAATAGACTTCTAAATTTCCATCTCTGCTTTACACTATCTTCATTCTCTCTAACTAATTTATTTTGGTTGAATGCCTTTATTGTGGTTGAATGCCTTTATAGTGGCCATCCATGGAGCCGTAGCATTTCAATCTCCATTTACTTATCCTTCAGTGCTTTCTGCATTCTTTTGTCATTAAGTGCTTGGCTTATTTGGCCCATATTGCCTATGGATACAGCTGTTGCTTTGAATGAAGTTTCATTCTTTCTAGGTCTTTATGGGATTGCTCAAATATTGGCCAAAAACAAGCAGTCAAAAGGAGGTGATTATCGTTTTCTCTAATTGCTTGTTCGGTTTACAAAACCATTTGCAGCGGTCAATCTGATAACAAATTTATTTTCATAGACAATTACTCTCTTATTAATTTGTTATCATAATTTTAATTTATGGCTTAACTTGTTCTGTTGATAGAATGACAGGATTATTTTGCTAAAATTTAATCGATATGAAATTTTGTATTTCATTATGAATTTTGAATTTGGAATTGAGCTTTAATAATCTCGTTAACAGCTCTCCCTTTGTTCAAAATCTGTAGTTTTACAGGCAACGCAATTTCAATTTCTGCCAGTTTTCGACACTTGTCCATGTCATCTTATCTTGTCTAAGGATTATTATCTTCTTGCCTTGATAATCATTTGATTTAATGTTTTGAAGACTATTCATTGTGTTGATTAGGCCTTTCTGTTATTCCCTGTTAGGTTATGTTTCTTGGTGAAATAGAAGAACTTTTAGACAACATAGAGCCTGCACAATTCCAGAAGATAATGAAGCCTTTATTTAAGCAAATAACACGCAGTGTATCTAGTCCTCATTTTCAGGTGAGTTGGAAGCACATTTTGGACATTCATGTTGCATTTATCACCGTATTTTTTCGATTAATAGCAATGTAGAGGCTTGCAGTAGCACATTACCTCAATACTACTTGCGAAATGCCAGATTACAATACAAGGACGGAACCCAGGGAGAGCAGGGTATAATGACTACCCCCTGAGATTTAGCATACACCTAGATACAACCAGTGATGCGAATAATAATACTACATGTAAATAAGAGCCTTTTAACAGGAATAATTAAATAAATAAGAGCTTTTGTACGAGTGTCTGTTAAAGCTGAGTTTTGCCCTTCAATTTAAATTCTAATCCTCTTTTAGCCTCGCTTTAATCCTCTTTTCTTAAAGGTAAATACCTGAATTTTATGACTCAGATTTTGCTCTGTAGAGTTTGAGTCATACAATTCAGGTCTTTACTTTTAAGTTTACCATTAACATTTGGAAAACATACAAGGCCATGATCCAAATCTACGTTTATGTTTACATTAGGGTACGCTTCATACCTTCTATATTAAGCCATGAGCCAAAGGTGCATTTTGCTCATGTAAAATTATGCGGTACAACTTATGTAGAAACTGAATTGGAGTGTTTTTCTCGGTTTTTGTCCCCGTGCACCTCAACTTAGTAAATATGTCCATCTGGCCTAAATTCGTTGGTGTTGCCCAAAACAGCAGAAGTAAGTGTTGTTGCTGGCCTTCAATGCTTATTCATGTCTCTTGTAGGTAGCTGAAAGAGCATTGTATTTCTGGAATAACGAGTACATTGTCAGCCTGATTGAGGAAAATTCAAGCACCATTCTACCCATCATGTTTTCCTGTTTGTATCAAATTTCAAAAGAACATTGGAACCAGTATGTAGCTTTTCTCTTATGATCCATACTAACAGCTAGAGCTAGGTGTACTTACTTCTGATTGAGAATGCAAACTGTGTGAAGTGGAGCTTGCTTCGAAACTGCAAAGAGAGGAGTCGAGTTCCACTTTATTTTGTTTGCACACATGAGCTTTCGCCATTTTGGCGGTAAATTCAACTGGTCTTGCTCAAAGCCAGTCATTATTTTCAAGTACAGAAACGAAACGTGTATGATTATGAGTGCACTCTGGCAATCACAATAAACAGTTTAAAATTTTAGCAAACACCTGCATTGGTGTTCCTTGCATTCCTGGTAGTTTCAACGCCTTGTAAGCAAAATTCCAATTTGGAAAGGGGATTTTAAGCAGGCCTCATTAAAAGTACTTTGTGCATGAGAGCGCAGATCTGAGAACAAATATACCTGCAGAAAAAGTAGAACATGAACGTAGTACATTTTCAGATGTGGATTTGGATTTATAGTACACGGTTTTGTTACAAAAAAGTGGCTCATAAGAAAGTAGTACTAAGATGCTCAAAAAGTTGAGAAAGTTCAGTACTAGATTTTTGAGACATAAGGAAGTTTTTCAGTATTTATATATTTAAAATTCGATTTATCTGTGTACAAAATCTCATGTATGTTATGTTGGCTACACTCTAACAGTTAAACCTCTGTTATTTACTAAGATTTATCATCACTTCAAGTGTGCATGGAGCTTTTTTACTTCCATTAATATACATGCACGAAGTATTGGAACTCAGGAATTTTTGCTAAGAAAATATTAAGAAAGTTTGATACTGGAATTGTGAAAAGTTAAGGAAGTTTCATCATAAGGCTTCCTCATAAAATCTGTTACCTGCACAAATCTGAAATATGACGTTTTGTACCTACGAGCGGCGCTCGGGCGCTTATGCTGATTAATATGATCTGCCTTTAGGCATGAGTTATTTTATAGCCCTAATTTTGTACTTATGCATTCATTTAATTCTTTTTTAGAACAATAGTTGCTCTTGTATATAATGTGTTAAAATCATTTATGGAAGTGAATAGCAAATTGTTTGATGAACTTACGTCATCATATAAAGCCGATCGTCAAAGGTACGTATTCATTCGTTTTTGAGATTTAATTTCAATTCCATGTTAAAGCAGACTACCTCATTAAGTCGTTCTCATTAAATCCCGATTGCTAAGGGCAGTGCTTCTCAATCATTTTTTGTAAAGCCCCCTGATGGGAAGAGAAAATATTTTGCACCCCCACTCGCTGTAGTTTCTCATCATACAAAACAAGAAATAGCCAAAATCTTCAGATCCATTAGCATAGGACTGAGCACTACAAACAAAGCTTTTACTACTCAGCTCTTAAGGACTGGAATAATGCGCCTATTAATATACGTGAGTTGCCAGCAATAAATGCCTTGAAAATGCAACTGAAATTGTATATGAAGAGCAAGACATAACGAAACATGACCCCCTGGAAGAGCAGCTCCACGCCAAATAGGTTTTTGATTTTGTTGTTATATTTTAATGGCTACTTTTGGTTACATATAGCTTAGTTTGTAGTTTTTTTTCTTGATACTAATTATACTGAATGGTTTTGTGTATGAAGTTTATGAATATGATCTATAAAAATTGTATAAGTATACCTGTTCGCCGGAATCACACGAGCCCCTCCTCCAACCATCGCATCGTGCCCTTCAAGAGGGGGGGGTGCGCCTCACTATTTGAGATACGCCGACTTAGGGTGATATTGAAATTATTTGATGGAGTCCTTGTCTTGCAACGGCTTTGTGAACCGTATGCTTGTCAAATGTAGCTATGACTGTTGCTTTTTAAATATTTATTAAGATTTGAAATAATTCCAGTGCTTTTTGCTTCTTTGAGTGCATTGAGATGTAAATTATCAACTTATGTGGAAGTATAAAGCATTTTTTGTCTTTTGCGCTGTTCTTAGGCATAATTGTCTCATACACAAAAGAGATATTTGCATGTTTACTAAACAGGCTATATATAGTTGTAGCACTGATAGTTTGCTGCTATTGTACCCAAGAAAATGTAAACATGTAACTCAAATTTGTTTTTCCCGCTAAATCATATCTCGCTTTCAAGTGTTATCGATTTTATGCTCTCTCTCGTTCTCTCTCTCTCTCTCTCTCTCTCTCTC
>WIPJ01002025.1:579275-614145 GCA_018155075.1 Cassiopea andromeda
TCTCTCTCTCTCTCTCTCTCTCTCTCTCTTTCGCTTTGAAACCAGAATTTTTGTAATTTTTGGAATTCTTAGCTTTCAATTTTCATGTTTTTCTATCAAATTCAAAGCATGTCAATGAGTTATCAACACTACTTTATTACCCACTCTTTGCAGCCTGTTATCCAGATCAAACCTCTTCAGCGTCTTGATATTTCTCCCATTTTTTCCAGGACAGCCCAATATAGCTAGTTCGGGGGTTAAAGGTACTTCCCACAATACTTTGTTTGGCATGCGGGCATGTTAATGCTGATGCCCATGCCTTAAAATAACGATATTCTACTTAGCCGGCGGTTTTTTAGGCACCCATCATAGTTGGACTGCACGGGGACATTTACGATTGTTGTAATGCTGGAATGGGATTTGTGACAGTAAAGTTGCGTGATTCAGCCGGCGCGTTTTCGATGCCAACCGGGTTCTTTTCTGTAGACAAACACCACCAAACCTTGGAAGCCCATATGCTCAAGGTTTTGATTCGATTTTACTATCATGGCCAGAATGTATAGTTTGTTTAAGTGTTAGTTTTAATTTGAAAATATGATACCTTGAGGGCTATAGACATTTTGAATAAGAGTCAACCTGAGCTATATCATACTTGACGTCATTGAGTTTGAATTGGTATTTGTCTGTGCCGCGTCTGCGCCAGCACGTCAAACAAGAGATTGGCTTTCTCACCCTGTACCTCATTGGCTGAATTCCAATTCTAATCCCCCCTTCCACCGTTTTACCAGTTTTTATGACGTATTTTTCAAAAGTATTATCCCTCTTTTCAAGTTACTTTGATGTTTCGCACATTTTCCGCCTACTTTAACTGAAATATCTCCCGATTTTTATGTGACTTCTCTCTTCTCATTTCCTTCCTCTCGTTCCTGTTCCCCCTCACCCCTCCATTTTTCCCTTCCTCTGTCTTCTCTCCCTTCTTCTCGTTCCTGTTCTCCACTCAATCCTCTTCCCTCTTTTTCCCTTCCTCTGTTTGCTCTCCTTTCCTACCTAGAGTAGTTTTCTGCAGTCTGAATTATTTACAGCAATAATAGACAGTATCTCTTATACAATTTCATGATGGGTTGTTGTTCAAACAACTCCTGCAGGTGCTTTTGCTGACTTGGATTTCATCATCTCACTCGAGCAACACAATCCTTTTTCCACGTCAGTTAATATCCATTGTTGCTCATGATCACATGATTTGGCCTCGCATCCAATGTATTCCTTTTTATTTCAGAGAAAAGATGAAAGAGCGAGATCGAGAAGAGCTGTGGAAGAGACTAGAGAAGGTTAGGTTATCAAAGACACAGTCACTTTCTGGTTCCACGTGGACGAAAGGAACCGGCGGCAACTCTCAAGAAGGCCCAGGAAGTCAGACAGCCGCTTCCGGCAATCAAACATCCAAAGGATAACTGACTGAAACTGCATTAGGTCTGTGTAATTTGTTTTATAGGGTATTTTATCCATGACTCAACAAAGAAACCCATTGCAGAAGATTACTAACTGATCTACCCAATAATTTATGACTGTTTTCTCAGTGACAAGTATCTTAATGTTATCCGAATTAGGACAATTTGCTTTCTTTTGAATGCTTGTTCTGGTAGAAGAGCATTGAGTTAGTTATGGGGTGTGTTGCCAAGTATTTGATTAAAATTGTTTGTCTAAGAGGAACTAAGAAAATGAATACAGTTTTATTACTTAAGTTGTTTTTGCCACTGTTTGCCTGTGCGTATGTCATTCATGCATTCAAGCCTTGGATGTCTTTGCTGTTATTTGAGGTTAAGGGAGCTTACTTAAATGCTCTACTTAAATAATTTTGATTTGCTATGATTTTTCTAGAGTGTAAAGACCTCCCCTCGTAGGTATAAGAAGCAAGCTCTAATATTACTACGTTCTCGCATGATTTGGGTTTTGGATACGTTATTGCACCAAAGTTGCCTTAACTAGCAGCAAAATAGCCCCCACTAGCAGCAAAATATCCGCCACTAGCCGTATTATTCTGAGTATTGAAAGTAAATGATAGGTCTTGTAAATTACTATTCTCTTCTATGAGACTAGTTCAGTGTTTCAGAGCCAGGATTGCCAGGTCAGCTGTTCATGTTAGACCAATCGAAAATAGTTTATGTTTTAGGGAGTGACCGTGTCGTACTTAATGAATAAAAGAAGACTTTTGGGAGTCACTTCCCCCTTCATATTGGTATTAGCCAACAAGTATTCTCAAGGTATTTTCATTTTTAGGCAGTACGTGTGAGAAGCTGTGATTATAGAATCGTGCTCATGACATAATTGAAGTCTATTTGTATTGAGTTAAAATTGACAGGCAGCTACAGTAAGGAAATTCAAAGTTTTTGTTTTATAAAAATTTTGTTAACCCTAGCTCAGCCGAATTTTTTTCTTCAAATAGTTCTTGCCTTTCATGCATAACCAGAGGATGTCTGCCCAAAAAGAAATTTGAGAAAAATTTATGATGACCAGTGTTTCCCTTTAATTGATAAGATATATCTCACTTATTTGAAATAGAGAATTGAAGAGGATCCTGGCTATGTAGCCGAATTAAATATGACTGGACTGCATTTTGAAAGCTTTTTAAAATACTGTTGTTCAATGAGAGATTTATACGCTAATTACGTACCTCCCAGCCCACACGTTGATTTAGTGTTTTAATGATATTAGATGAGCTATAGAATCCATCTACAAAGTTTTCCCAATTGTTTATTTGACGTCTTGGCAAGAACCCAGCCATGAGTGTGGCCCGTTAACGCAATGAACGGTTCTAATATTGTTATCATTTACACCCTTTCTCTTTAAAGTGTTTTAGTTATTTGACGTCACCTTCATGACGCCTTATTTTTTCGAGAAAACAATCGGCTGTATTTTAAATTAACATACTACGTCATTTGCTTCGTTGAGCTTTAACGCTATCTGTATAAAGGTATCAACACTTTAATAGGCTGCTTGTCTCAGTGTTTTGTCTCCACTTCGGTATTATGACCCCTAGCCTACTTTCACATCCCTCTTCAGCTCATGAAATTTACGCCCCGTTTACACTATACCAGTTGCTATCATCGCGTTGCGTCATGGAATGATCTCTGTCGGATAGGGCGATCGTTTATACTATACCGGATAGCATCACAGTAATATGGCGTGGCTTTCGTATCACCTACAGACCGAAGTGACTCTCCCTCTCAGTTGAGGCGCGTCTCGTACCGGATAGCTTTGGCATGATGTAAATGGTACCCCCTATCCGAAAGAGAACTCGTGGCGCGACGATAGCTATCCGGTATAGTGTAGACGGGGCTTTAGATCATTGTCAAGTATCTGTTTGATGAGTACGTAGCAGATTGGTTGGGTGTTATAAAGGGAGAGTCGCCCCCTTACATCAGTCGCATCCTTACATCAGCCATAGCGAACAGGGCATGAGTTGTCCCTTTTTGAATGAAATTATTTAGTATCTCATAGGAAGGTTACAATCGCCCCCTTACCACAGTCAAAGGGAACAGGGGGTGAACTGTCCCCATTTGAATGGGAGTAGTCATCATCTCACAAAAATTTATGCGTTTTAGGGTAATAAGCCCTGTCTTCGGTGTCCATTAGTAAATGTAGCCACCATTTGCCCTTTTCTTGTGTAGGCGTCTCTAATTGTCGCATCTATTCTTAGTAACTCTGTAAACTTGTTCGACCAAGGTTTTTGCTCGGGGTTTATCAGAGGGTATCATAACTGCTGGTTTTATTGAGAACAATGCAGCTTGGGTCTATATTTTGCAGTCGAACGGAGCCCTGCAAATGGTAGCTATGGGTCTATTAGTCCTATGCAGGGATGTACCGATGGGGGGAGTCGCGCCCCCCACAATAATGTCAATTTGCAAAAAAGTTGGTCGAAAGGCAGCCATGCTGCAAGAGAGTTGACTACAGTATTTTCTCTGACCTTTTGTTTTTTTAGTAACAATAGTTGTTCAATTTGTCAAAACGCCTCCCCCACAACAGAAGGTGTCGCGGCACATCACTGGTCCTCTGCAAGAAATAGCAAGCGAGTTTGAGCTACCTGACTTTTCAATAGCTCTAGAACTTTTTCAGTAAGGAAATTGATTTCTCTTTCATATATGATGGAATTATCAGTTTTCACACCAAGATGCATCAAAAGTAAAAGAAACCTAGCAAAGCATACGACCAAATGCCAATGTGCAGCCCAGCAATGTCAGGCGCATAGTTTAGCTTCTATCACGAGAAGGAAGTTCCTAATATACTCATAATTCTAGGCTTCTGCGTCACGTAACTAGGTTTCTTGAAGTTCCCCTTCGACATCATTCAAGAAATGCATAACAGAAGAAATTGTCAACTTAACCTACACCCCTACAAATGCATTTCATAATCAAGTTGATACCCCTTTGTCATGATACATTCTTGTAAGATACAGTGCCTACTACAACTGCTTGAGGTACGTCCATCAGTTGCTATTTGTAAATGGCATAGATGAAGCAAGATAGCAAAAGATTAGAATAATTAGTATGATTCAATACACTGTCTATAAAAATTCCTAACTTCTCGCTGAGCCTCAGTAATCTTAATTTTTTTCTGGTTTCTGCCTTAGATCACTCATAAATTGTTCTTAAATGTCAAAAGTGTAACTTCACCTGAAAACCAAAGGAACATATTCAAATCTTTGTTGATTGTAAAAGTGGAACAGAATAATAAATATTGTATGGATAGTGCAAACATGATTTATAAGCGATAAACTATTTTTATAAGAATAAAGTTTATAAGAATATTTAGGCTCAAAATCGCTGAAATCTATTAATAATTTAAGAATAATGCGAGGCTCAAGCTTCATGCTTCTAAGTCTTGATGAAACTTGAGCCTCAAATTTTAACAATTCTGAGCTTTAATATTATTGTCAACATTATTGTTATGGAAAAATTTTTTATACGTATACAACAAGGACGTCATTCTCAGCTTAACCATCAATGATTTCAAATTTCTGGCACCCCCTTCACTGCTGCATACTTTTTGAATTACTCCTTCTTAATACTGCTTCGTATATTTATAGCGTTGTTTAAAGACAAATTATTATGGTCATTTACACATTGAGGTTTACAACCTCCACATCACAAAACATGTACTCCATGGTTTAGCGCAGTTAGAATGTAAGGAGCCCCCCTGCCTTTGAAGATTGTATTCATTATCTCTTTGATTGTATTCAATTGTTCTAAAGATAGCATCAAATTATCCAGGAATTGCCTCAATTAGGCCCTGTGCATAAACCAAAACAAACGCGCTTTTTTTTCAACATCGCATGCACTTGTGCTGCAGTTAGAGAACCTAAATTTTGCCTCAACCATTCCATATTTTCTTTCATCTGGAGTGGCAACGGGGCCTATTTTGGACCACGATATGCTGAATACTCTTGCCAGTTCGATGAGATGAGAGTAAGGCAGAGACCGACTGAAAACCACCACTCTATAATCTCACACTCATAATAATTTTACTCATATTTTCACTCTACTCTACCGACCTTTCTTGACAAACTACTGATAAAATAATAATAACCTCTACTTATACCGTTACAAGAAATGACTAAATTTGTCTAATCAATCGTAAATATAAAAAACAGGATATAGATAACCACGAAACTAATAGCACAGAATAGCTTGTGCTGTCAGCTTTCTCATTTTCATATGTTTCTCATTTTGCAGAAGTTTTTTTGCGCAATAGTTTGTGTTTGCTCTAAGTAAGTTTCGAGAGCAGTACACCATGTGAATCAATGTGGCCTCAAACAACGAAAGGTTGCACATGAAATTTTTGTGAGGGTGTGTTCACTAAAAAAGCTTATGTAGTGTGTGGTAAAGCTTTATTTTAGCAAAGTGTTTCGTTAAAATAGATCCTTTGCGTCAATAGCATTAAAATATTGAGAAAAGCACAACTTATTCCACTTTATGTCAATAATTTGCATTTATGGTGAGATGTAATTATACATTTTCAAAATATTGCTTCCAAAATAATGGAGCTTGAAAGCCAATTGCATACTAACATACACGTTTTTTTTTATAAGAAAAAAGTTTATAAGAAAATGAGGCTCAAATCGTCAAAATCTTAAGAAAATCGTAAGAAAATCACGAGGCTCAAATTCCAAAATTTAATGTTTTTATAGGCCAAAAAGCGGTAATTTCGTCGTTATTGTATTCAAAATGTTAAAGATGGAATTCAAATTCAAGTATACAATAGTATTAACGAAAGTGTAAACCACTCTAGCCAGTTTATTTCAGCAAAAGTTAAGAGAAATTTAAGAAAATCTGAGGCTCAATTTCGGGAAAAGTTAAGAAAATTGAGGCTCAGGCAAAATAGTGATTTTCTTATAAAAAAAAAACGTGTACTATGTTTTCATTGTAATGTGGTTTTTGGGCCAATATTGAAGTTGTTTTAGTTTATTGTCCGTGGTTTTGCTCATGAACATTTAACTACTCTCGATTTTACCTCCGTTTCCCCCAATTCTTGGGGCTTGGAGGGTGCCTCTGAGGCACGAGCATTTAGGACTGGATGCCCTTCCTGACGTCACCAATGGCCTGCGGTGGGCCTCGAACCCAGGACCACGTTGGTCTGAGTCGAGTGCATTACTGCTAGGTCACGGCTGCTCACTCATGAACATTTAACGAAAATCTACATGGTTGTATCACACGTTGCCCCAGGGCCGCCGAGAAGGGGGAGGAGGCAAATTGCCCCAGGGCCTCAAAGTCTAAAGGGTCTCATAACACTAAGTGCTTCAAGGTCTGGGGAGCCTCATAAAGTAAACCAGCAGTTATTTCCCATAGTTGATTTCTATGCTCTGAAAATTTTCTGTTCGCTTCGCTATCAGGTGATCTCATCTTTCTCTTTTGCCCCCAGGCCTCTGAAGTCTCTCGGAGGCCCTGCGTGGGGTAATGATAAATCTTAGTCTGCAACAGAAGATATGCTGTTGAAGAAAGTGAACATAGCATATAAGCAGGTAGCAAAAAGCTGGAGCAGACTGGTTAAATTTTTCGGCTTGGGCACAGTATGACTAAACCGGCCCATGAATTCTAGAAAGCATAATTCGGTGGGCAGAGATGGGTAAACTTCTGATAAATCCACAGTTTTAATATCAGCTCTTTCATATATACATTGTGAAGTTCTACATATTCAGAGTTAAACGTTTTCTCTACCCAATGCAGCCAGCCTCCCATGCATTCACCCGAATGGCCCGACCAGCCGGTCCGCCCTTGGTGAGAAGTACGTCTTGCACTGGAGAGAAGGCAAATCTTGCCTTTGCTCGGGGATGGGCTAATGGGGGGACGTGGGGGTCGTTGCACCTCAAATATTCTCAAAATTGCAAGAAAGTTTATCAAAATGGTCACATTATTTTCTGTGATCTTTTTTCTCCTTTTATTGACAGTAGTTGGTCAAATGGTCAAAACGCCCCCTTCCCCAATTGAAAGTGCTTCGGTGCAAGCCTTCGCTACCACCTTGAAGGACAAGAATTTTATCTGATCATTTAATCTCAATGCTTTTTTGGGGGGGAGGGGTTATGCCAGAGTTTCATTTAGAAGCATTGCCCCTCGTGCCACTTGCACTGCGTGCCTGTTTATACTAGTCTTATGACTACAGTCCAGGTGCATCATCTTGTTATCGTTTACTTTAATTGCTTGTTGCTGATTTTACTAGCTGTTTTCACTGTTGTGTACAAGTGCCCTTGCAGAGGGGCCCAATGGACGGGAATGCGTAATGAATCATCAGGATTCAGTAGGATTGAAGGAGCACTGAGCAGGTGGCACTGATAAATCGCTATGATGTACGGATATTCACCACATTTGTAGAAGCAGGGACGGGTTTAGGAGATTATTATAGGGGATGTAGGATTGTGACGGGTGCTTGGCACCACGCCCTTCATATGTACAAAAAACGAAGCCACGCCCATTACTCACTTTCACTACTGTCCCATCTAAAAATATGCTTTTCATTGTGGAAGCTTCAACCGTTGGCTAATAAAAATACAGCAGCACGAGCTCAAAAAATGTTGGAAAAGTTACAAAATCGAGCGGCGAGAATTACTACGGACAGCCCTTATGATGCTCACTTGAAGCCACTGATAAAAGAGCCCGGTTGGCTTGCTATTAAGCAACCGATTGATACAGAAACCGAAAAGACAGTCTATAAGGCTCTTCGTAATAAAGCGCCTAAATATCTAAAAGATTTATTTCATAGGCTGATATACAAAATAAGGAGCTACGTAACTCAAAAACAGATCTTCATATTCCCCTGCTAAGGACATCCGGGACAAAAAAGCTTTGCCTACAGGAGGAATGCATTTGGAAGAACCTTACATATGAAACAAAAACACGAAGAAGTTAAAATGGCAACTTTGATTTTCCATTTTTATTACGTACCTAGCTTAATTTATTGTGTTTTCTCATTTTTATCGTACTTAGCTTTTTTCGTCTAACTACTGTAATTAGTGTAAAAACAGGGCAGGTTTTTAAATCAATTCTTTTTTGTAACCTCGATCCTGTATAAATAATTTTATGCGAAATGAAAAAGCAATCCTATGACAAAAACTGTTAATGTTTTGAAGCTTAACGAATAACACGAAAATATTGCAGAGTATACTGAACTGAGCCAAAATATTTCAAAATTTACTGAATGGTATGACAACATTTAGGGGTGCTACACCCCCTACACCCTTCGCAAAATCCGTTTATGTGTAGAGGTGCTATACGCTGCCAATTTCAACTCTGTGCACATTACACCCATGTCCTCTAATGCAGTTAATCTGTCTACACTCCTCCGCATGGTAGCTAAAATTCACTAGGCTGTAGCGAGCTTTGCTTTTAGAAAAAACAGCCTTTTATTTTGTAATAATTTGAAGCAAAGGAGTGCTTCAGGTCAAAGGAAATTCTTTGATCCATAAGGTAGTTATGTACACGCGATTTGGGCAATTTTCAAACCAAAGCAAAGGATTTGGTGGATTTTTCGTACAAACTTTAAAGAAATTAAGGTTTTACTGCTGATAAGCTTAAGAGGATTTAGAAGAAGTATTCAATTGACAACACCCGAGGCACACTTTGCATAGGCCATATCTACAAAAGATCCGAGGCTAAAAGTTTTTAAGAATCAGATCCGAGAGTTCTTGACTGTAATAGTGTTCCAATTAAGTTTAACTGTGGTGGCCTAGTGATGGCAAATGCTATGAGTATCATCTTGCCTTTTTGAGAAGAACTACAATGTGAAATCTGTTGAGTCTTTGGATGAAGGTTATTTTGATCATCATCATGTTTAAACAGTAAGCGCTTGCAAGACTAAGGAGTTCCTGTAGTTGTCTATTTACTTTATTCAATATTATTTTGTATCTAGCAACATCTTTTGCGGGGATCACCAACCTCCAGTCCCAGCTATCACCCAATCTAGCTCCTGTTATTGCAGAAAGAGTGCATACATAAGTTAAGTAACATGCTGTTTTGAGGAGATTCTAATTTATGTGTTTCATTTTGCATTTTTTGTAACCTGCCAATTTCATTTATCTCACTGCAGCCCCTAAAATGCACTGCATTTTGGAAAAAAGGGCTTCATATTGCAAGTATCTCACCTTTACTAGGGTATTACATAGGTAAGCAAAATCAATGTTGAGCTTGAAAAATCATGTAGCCAAATATCGATTTCAATGTGATTGATAGCTTCCATATATGTACATACTATAGGTACATGTGTGAAATGCCCTCAGTCGTCGAAGCCATCGTTCAAAAGGCATGGGGCCGGATGGGTGTGGTCGCCACACCTAAATATAAAGAAGTTGCTTATTGGACACACAAAGAAAAGGAGCAGTTAGAGGGATCCGATGAGAAGTGTTTTGATCACCACGCTATCTACATTGGCTATAATGTGGAAAGTGCCTTTTATAGTGCCAGAAAGGTAGGAAAGAGGGTCTTGAGGCTTACCCCCAGAACATTTCTACAATTACATTCCATACAAAACTGGAACATGCCCCTTTGCAAACGGAATTAAATTTGCATTAGCAAACTTCAAGGCATAGGGGAAGTTGCACACCCAACTGAAGGTTCTTTTTCACCTCTCCCCACCCGTAGCTCTTGAAGAGCTGGAAGAAGCCGTAGCAACATGTTACTTAAAGATACCAAATGATCAAGATGCAAAGTTACAGGTGGGGAGAGGTGAAAAGAACCTTCAGTTAGGTGTACAACTTCCCTTATGCCCCCTTATGGCTTCGTGACCGAATGCCCATTGCAAATCCCCCCTCCACCACTTTTTAATGCATCAGTATCTTTTGCTACGAAAACATGTCAGCAAAAACACGAAGTGCGAATCTGATGAGTTGTCATGAGATGTTAGAAATTCGTGCTACTGGTGATCATGAGGGTTGCAGGAAGTGAAAATGGCACTAACTTCGTCAATTAGGCTGTTTAATTAGTCACGTTGTTCTTTTCCTGATTTGTCAGAAACGGAAACTTTGGTTTTCAACCATGTCCCTCCCTTGAACTAGACGTATGTGGAAAGCAGTCGTGGTCAGCTTAAAACTCCTATTGTGTTTTAATAAAAGAGGTTATTTGTGTCACAATAACATTTTCATGATTCCAGTTGAAAAAAGAAGTGTTTGTGTTCAATTGCTTTGTGCGTTTGCATAGATGGATATGAAAAGGCTCCGCGTACACTTGAAATAATGGTAGCTTTAAGAAAAAGGCAGAAGTTAAACTTTTGGAGACCAACCAACATAACAAAAATAGCATTTTATACTCGAATTTTAAATATATATATATATATATATATATATATATATATATATATATATATATATATATATATATATATATATATATATATATATACACACACACACACACACACACACTTGAAGACTTCCTGACGTCTCATAAGTCCAGTACTGCACTGTCTTAGCCTTTTGAGCAATGGAGCACTAGCTACATATTTTATAGTTTACAAGCAATCTTTTTTAGCCTAAAACTGAAACTTTCTTAGTTTTTCATGATTCCATTATCAAAACGTTTCTTAACACTTTATTTGCAAACATTTTTGAGTTCCAATGTTTTTCACATGCACATTATAGGGAAGTGAAAGGCTCCATCTACAACTGAAATAATGATTAATCTTAGTGAATAATAGAAGTTAGAATGCTACAGGAAAGCAAGGATAACGTAAGTGACATTTTGTACACAGATAAATCGACTTTTAAACACACACACTAATAAATTTTCTTAGGTCTCAGAACTCCAGTACTAAACTTTCTTAGCTTTTTGAGTAGTCGATTACTTCTTTCATATAAATCACTTTCTTATAAAAAGAAAACGTGTACTTTCTTTTGGACTACTTTCTTATAAAAAAGGGACACACCTCGATCTCTTGAGCCTTACACATGAACGTATTATTTTGCGATTGTGTAGAGTTGAGGTTGTGTATCAGACTTGTTTTCAGCATTGACTGAATGCTTAGCCATTTTTTGGCATTAACCATGACACTGGTTTTTGGCTAAATCTCTATTGTTTACAAAATTTTCTATCGTTCAAAATCTTTGAAATTGTGTAAATATGGCTGCCATTTTGAGGCAAGAGGTGCAATATTATTGCTCACCCACTCGAGGTTACCCAACAAAACATTCAAAATCACCAGGATGGACAATTCGCTCAAATATTGCACACTTGACTATCACATTATGCTCTAGAAAGTGCTAACCTTAAAGAAGAATGGGCTGCTCTTTCTCACGATATATCCATAGTCATGACTATGATATATCTGTTCAATTTGCTTTTGTTTTGAACACAGAAAATTTTCGTCACAAGATTTGCTTCCGTACCAATACTTTTGTCATGGGAGCGTAGTTTATACAATATTAGATTAGACACCAAAATAGACCTACAACGACTAACGATGAAGAAAGAAGAAGAATCATGCTTATTTTGCAAACTATCTTTCACTTTGCCCCTGTTTTGGCTTGCATATCTCATTCATGTCTATTTCTTTGCTACCTGTCTCGTGCAAGCTGCAGCCCACGCTCACTTCGAGCCTAATTTAAATCATAGAATTCAAAGCTAGGATGCCATTTGAGATGCAACTCATTGCAACAGCTTTGCAGTTTGCATGTATAGTCTGCTTCTACTAATGCTTAAGTACCACGGCTCTTGTGTCAACGCAGAAAATGTTTGCTAGCTCAGCTTTGGTCTGCTGCTCTGTGGCAGAAAGATCGCATCTATCGACACGGGGGTTTTGCCTGAGCTCTCATTAAAAACACGTGTAATATTATGACGTCAAGCAATTTCCGCCTTTTGTTTTGACTGTCGAAAACGTCCCTCGAAACACGTCGAAAGTGGATGGGTTTGCGCGTGCCAATTTCCCGATACCCCATGCTTTATCCATTCAATTGCTGCTATTATTACAGCACCGGTACACGTTACACCATCAAGCGCTTGCAAACGCTTTCGAATAACGCTATTACCCCCATTTGATATATGAATTTGATTTGTGAAACGCATAGACGCCAAAGACATGCCGAATCGGCTTTGATTTTCGTTTAAATCGCTGATTTAAATCGCTGAGTAGTTAGGTTTTCAGACCAGATTCGGATTGATCATTTGTGAAAAGCTAGCTGACTCTTTCCCAGGATGTCCTACACTTATTGTGCCCGTGTACTCAATTGGTCAGCTTTTATGGTTTTAATGGCAACGATTAATTGGTGTAGTAATTGCCCTCAAAGTCTGCATATCGACAATAATATGCATTGAAAATGGCAGCTGTTCTTCCCTAGATGCCATTCTTTGCATATTGCCTTACAACAACATGCGGGAGACATTCATTTTGATACGGGATTACCCCCCTGCGTTCTCATTAGTTATTCCTAGTGTCTTGACGGTTCAGTAAACATAGCCTGGTGCCCTTTCGGTGGAAAGAACGAAGCAAATTGAACACAGCTACAGTTGCTCACTGCTTTGCTGAATATTCACATTGAAAATATCATATTTACTGCTAACTCATCTCAACGGAAGCTTGATTGTCTTCTTTATTGTTTGAACAGTGCTGTGGGTTATTTGTCACCGAGATGCTTCGATGATTGGGCTTTCTCGCTTTATGTTTTGACGATGTTCTTGTAAAGATGCGAGCAGTATGGAATCCATGCTTCTAGTCCACAAAGGTATTTGAACCGATTGCCTGCTGCAACTAAAGTAAATGCGAATAGGATCGTTGGTTTTTGTCAAATGATCTCACGTATAATAACGTTTTCGTGTTGGTAGAAGAGTGGACAATAACAGAATTTTCATAACTCTCCCGATGCATTTAGGAGAAAGGCCGTTTGTTGGCAATAGGAGCGGGAACATGGCCCAAAATGTTATTAATTATCATCAAAATTTAAGTGCAACAGATGTACGATGGGCTGAGATGGCAAATGATACAGAGCAAGATAAAATTAGGCCGGAAAAACATATGCAGGGAACGAAACTGAAAGATGATCACGCGCTCCCTCATCAACGAACTACTCATAGTCCAAACACTGGCCTGAAAGTACCCCAAGAACAACGAGAAAACAGAAATAACCGTAGCAACTTGGAGCGTGGAGCTAGAGGCGACGAGTTCGTCTCAAATTTGGATTATTTCATGCATAGTGGATATCCTTACCCACACTTTAATTTGCATGCAAGGAGAGATAGTCCACCGGATCTGATGGCCGTTGAGCGAGCCAAACAGGCCTTTGTACGAGCAAATGAAGGTTTCTTTCCTGGTGCAACTCGCAGCATGCCTCCAGATTTAAGCACATTTTCGCAAGAACAGATCGAAGCACTGTATAAAGGTCAAAATATAGGCATACCCTTAACGATATCGCCTCCAGACTTGACAGAAAGGGCCGGCATTATACCGCCAGGAAATAGAAGCGGGCCTGGTCAAAGACCTAGTCCTCAAACGGAAAGGCAACACGGGGATTTTGGTAACAACCATGGTATAATCAGCATGGACGAAAAATTATTGCGAATCGCTGAAGCTAATGGGAACCTGCAAAAGGCCGCAGCTAGGGGTGACAGGGCTGCACACAACCCAGGGTTGTACCCAGGGATTGTGCGACTGCCACCTACGGCCGCATCTCAGATGCAGACTTTTCAAAATCAGCAGAACAATTTAAGATTGAACCAAGAGCTTATGCGACAGTTCGCTGCAGGACTTCAATTTGGGATTGACCCAAGGTTGTTAGAGCATAATAGAGCGTATCAACAAATGTTGGCTGCAAGGAATGAACATTCTCCAAGCGATGGAAACAGCCAACCCATCATTGATGCTGGAGGAACTGACACAAGTCAGAAAAAGACGTTGCATCATGGACCTGCTAGGCCCGCAGCATTAGGTAAGCCGACATACTTGTTTATATTTTAAAGCCTTTTTAGGAAGCTGCAATGTTTATAGTCATTCTTCTTGCACGTCTGACCTTGATTTCTGGTTTCACATTTGTCAATTTTGCAGGGTCTTTTCCCCTCGGCTCATTCAAACATGTATCATAGCCCTATCCTGTTGATGAGAATGAAGGCTATTGGTGTCCTTCATTATTCTTAGTTTGGTTCAAAATTTCAGCTGTTGATTCATTCACAGAAGCCTTGCCTGTGCTAAGCTTCTGGAATAGATAGCAGCTTTACTCATGGTTGCCTAATAATCGTATTTATTCACTATTTTAGCTTCCATAGTAATATTTTATTTTGAAAATCTACCTTTGTGGGAATGGTTAATGTCAGTGCTTTTACCACGATTTTGCCTAGATAGGAACTTGCTATTTAGACTTATGTCAGCTCCTGGGGAATTTAACCTATGATGCGAATGTACCCTTAGCAATAAAGAGCTATATTTGCTTTCCCCACTCATAATTTATATATTTTGCTTGCTTGGAGCCTTTTTATGTGTGATAGAAGACTTACTGATTAGTCAAGTTTTGGGAGTAAATTAAGGCTTTCAGTTAAGAAGTAGGCAATAGAAGTGACCAAAGCAATTTTCCTTGTTATGCACAGCAGAAATATTGAATTTACTGTGGAATTATGAAGTAGATCATTTTATTTCATGTGAAAGGAATGGTATTTGCTTGCTAATTTGAAATGCATGCATGTTAGCAATTGCATTGAGACATATATGCAAACTGAACAAGATGTATGGATACCTGAAAAAAGTGGTTGTAGGAGTTAAGTCAGGTCTGTGCGGGGTAAGGTCTGTGTGGAGTCAGGCCTGTTTGGAGTCAGGCCTCTATGGGGTCAGGTCTAAGACCTCAGAAATATAGCTGTGGAGTTGGGTATATGCATTTGCTCCAAATTTTCTAGATTTTGCTCTTCTCCCTGCATTGCAGGAATTGCAGTGCTTGCAAATTCACCAATAAGTTTATAATCTGTGGATGTTACAGATGGAGGTAGAAAAATTACAGACTCAGCTAATTTGGCTGCCTTTGTCACTTTGTGAGAATTTCACTGCTGCCAGAAAAGAGAAGTGCTTTTCAATCGAATTACACTAGCTTATGCTTAGGTTGGCTTTGAAATGTGATTCATCTAATGGCCTTGTGCTAAATTCTTTATCTAGTTGCAGCAAAGCTCCATAAAAGAGTGATAATTCTGAATTGTGTTTGGTGGCTCATGGGGCTATAGATATGCAAAGCTTTCTCATTAATTATACATTGAACACCTTTGCTTTTCTGTGATGTGAATAATTTCTTTTACAATGTTTTGACTTACAGTTCTTGCTCAGTATTAGGACTTGGACAGTGAACAGGGAGAGAGACGTGAAATGAACAGGGAGGCAGGGAGGGGGTATGTGAACTTGGGCAGTGATTGGGAGGAGGTGAATTTTTACTGGATGGATTATAGTTGACTGAACCCAATTCTGGGTTTAAATCCAGAATCCTATCTACAGGGTTTCTACAGGTTTTGGAAAGTTTTGGAATGGTATGAAACGTGAAAATTATCATTTTCCATGAGCTAGAAGGTTTGGAGCTTTTCCAAATAGCTTGCAAAAGTTTTGGATTTTGTTTGGGAAAATTCTAAAATATCCTAAAATGGATATTACTCAGTGTTCTGTTAAATACCTTATATGTTATGTTAATTAAATTTACTGTTTATAATGTAAAACATAATTCACCAACAAGTCATAACATATAGCATTGAAAATAACGTTTTTTCTATTTTCATGGCATTTAAAATTGCGAACGAAACTGTGTTTCATGGTGTTGGAAATTTGGTAATTTGGCTTTAGAAAAGTGTTGCAAATATGTTTAGGGTAGTTTCTATGAACCCTATATCCACAAATTGAGCGTAATTTGGTTTTTTTGTCATGTTTCTCGTAGCACTTTTTCTTTGCTAGCAAACCCCCAACCTTTTGACCAACTGTGTCATGCATTTCAAGCTCGTCGAAAACATCTTGTGGTGTTTTGGCGAATTCAGCACAAGACTTACAACATCGCTCATGCCTAAAAGGAAATCTTAGCTTCTGCTTTCCAGCAGTTCCATATTTTGTAGCTAATTCTATCGTATTAGCCTCCCTGCACAACTGAGAACTTGCTTTACGTCACTCGTCGCGCTCCCAGCATTTTCCGTATGCGCTGTACACCCTGCCATGAGTCATGCAGTAAACCTGATCTTTTGAAAGCCCTCATTTATCAACGCATTCTTATCAAGAAGAGTAACATCTAGTGCTTCACGAACGGGGGGTAAAAATTGTTAAGTGTCTATTTTTGCTCTATCTGTTTTTGGTATTAAAGACATTTCGTTGCTATTTTGGATAGGCCTATGTTGCAGTACACAAATTTAAACTCTGTTTCTTGTCAAATGAGAATTTGCTACCCGGGGTAAATGTGTATGCAGGAAGTTACATTTTGAATCACAGCTTACACATTGAGACAGCTTGCAATTGCGCGAAAGCAGATAATCCTTTATTATTCTCAATGCAGTAGTGCCCGTCGGCTTTTCTTGGCCGCCATGCGCAATTGAAAGCAGCACGCGCGGCAGCTTTTTTACCTGTTTACCCGCTGCTTTGTGTGCAGTTCATGTGTTTTGTTTTGCAACTGCAAATGACCTCGAAACTTGCCCGTTAATGCAGGTACACCTATGCATTGGAAACAAAAGAATCAATGATGAATGGGCCTAATGAGTTTGCATGTAGTTTTGGCTTTAGAACCTGCTATCCTGAGGTGTTTTTGTTCTCCATATTGACACCGCAACCTAAGCCTCATTCAAAACTCAAGGCTATTCTATAGTTCATTTGCAATGTTGATAACGTGTCTTGGCAATTCAGGTAACACCACATGAAACATAAATGTGGTTTTACTACATGCAAAGCTCTGTTTGCTAGAAATCTCTGTATCATCCTCACGTGAAATACCAAATTTATCACGATATATTTAATGTATATAGCAATTGTTACAGATAAGGTGGTGTATAGCCATGTTGGCCTCGTACCCCCTGAACATTCCTTAAGAAGTCATATTATCATGCTCAGGAATGGGATAGTCGCCACGAAGTAGGATAATAATCTGCTATTGGTTTTCTACATTTCTATGGTTTTTATTGCCATGAGCATTTTGCAAGCAATGGCGGAGGAATTGTGGCTTGTGAGTTGCAACTTTAAGCAGATGTTCCACGTGGAGGATGAGATGACATATCTATACTGTTAGTGTTTATGCGAACCAAATTGGATAAGTAGATTGCAGTAGATGATATATTACCAAAAAAAACCGAGCAAAAGAATAGTATTCATAGATAGATAGTTTATTTCAATGGGGGTGGAATGAAAGTTTTGCATGCAATGATGAAAATATTTCAAGCCCGCCTTTCCTGCCCTGTTGTAAATTACAACCTATGAAATATAAGCTAAGACCCCCCATAGCATAAGCGTAGGAGAGGGGCTGGTAGGGGGCTGCAGCCCCCTTAGTTAGACAGAAATCCGCTATTTTTGGACAATTTTCCTGAGAGAACAATAGGAAATTCGGGCAACTCTTTTGACTTTCCTCCAGATCGCTTTGCTCATTCGGGCAGAAATGCCACAGCCTCCTTAAATTTGAAGTCCTCCTACGCCCATAGAAACCCCATAGTAGTAAGTGGACGATCCCTAAGCTTGAGGTGAGGAGCGGCATCCACTATACATTGATGTGAGAATTCAAAATCAATCATCCACCCCGATCTACTTCACCTGCATGGATTTATTTAGTGGACACTAAACTAGACAAGGGCCTTTTAGGAATTGACACCATTTTCATTCAAAAACCAAGGAGAAGTTCATGACCCTGTTAGAAAATCCTTTTTTCATCCACTTGAACTGCTAGCTGCCTCATCATAAAGTGAAAGTTTTGAAGTCAGCAGATTTGTTGGCGAATTTCTTACAGGTTTCATTATTGCTAAATATCAAACATTTGTTGGGTAGAGCACGAGTGCGCGTTAGAAAACTCACTAATTAGCGATAGTCTTGTGCTTCGGAGTTTGTTTACAGAGAAGCTCATGCATCTGCAGCGCACATGACCTCTTCATCACGACCTCTTAGTCGTGACCTCTTTTGCTATAGCGACGTGGTCGATACTTAGGATTCATCGATCTGAGCATTACCTATTGAAGACTTCAGCTGTGACATTGAAGAAATTAGGCTGCAATCAATCCAAGCTAATGCTTGTTCCTACTTAGTCATATTCAGCTACAGTTGCCTTCATTTTCGTTGCACTTTCGCTTGCATTAATAAATTTGAAGCTATAGCATTCGATCATAGAAACCAGTAATAAGTGTTTATGCTTCGTGTGATCCCAAAAACGGTCATTAATACTTTGATGTGCTATTTATACGATGAAAATTTCTTTCTCTATGAAAGATTTAAGAGCCCCTTATCCAAATGTTTGTACAGCTTGATAAAAGTACTCTTCGTTTGTTCTAAGACTGTAATGTATCATGAATCAGTTCAATAAGAAGAAGCATAATTCTTGCAATACTTTCCAAACTAACTTTCACTTCTCTAATATTTCGTTCCCTCGCAATTTTTTCAGGACTGCGTTTACTGAATGTTTGATGTAAAGTCTCGTAAGCTTCCAAAATACAAGAAGGGAATAGTTGATTTTTGAAGAAGGCCTTTCGTCTTTTTGAATTAGGACACCATAGAATCAATTTTATTAAAGGTCTTGTCGCCTGTATTGATCTTTCGATCTTAATCTCGATGTAGTCGTTCTCCAGTTGTCTTAAATTTTTATGTTTTTGAGAGCTCTATGCAATAATTGCAAGTTTTAGATCGGTTGATTAGACAACATTACTCTAATTTTATGTTCAATATGATGACTCAAGTCTCGACCGTCGGTTCTGACGTTTAGAGTAAAGGAAGGAGTGTAGGAAGGCCTGCAAATTCCTGCTGCAAAGAGCATTATGTTTGGTATTGATTCTATAAAATTTCCATGTACCCTAATGCGGAACAGCATACCTGATTTAATTAAAAGAGTGTCATCAGCTGCTATATTTAAAAAAACATTGGAAATTGGAATGGAGAGGAATGTAACTGTAAAATATGTAGATTATGCTTCTTAGTTTTATACTTTGTAATTTATAGTAGTTTTGGTTTTGTCTTTTAATTGTAAATAGTTGGTCTGAATTAGCTCGCACTTTTGAAATGTAGAGCGAGGATAACACCAACCTGAAATAAATAGATTATTATTATTATTATCATTATTTTAAGGTTTGTTCTCTGCAACTTGATCTTGCATCTCTTTTTCCCCCTATATATTTTTAAAGGAAAGGTTAAAAGACATGATTTCGATTGGTTGCAAACAGCCTGTAAACGATAGTTAATAATTAGCATTAAAACATTGCTGCACATGTTAGAACAGTAGACTTGAAGTCAAGCCCCGTGTACAATGCACGTGTTTTTGGAGGCACCTATTAGAAGGGAAGCTTACAGCGTATATTACAGCCTAGCATTTTAGATGCAAAAAATGAGATTCACACACGTTCAAATTTTGCATTGATCAGTCATTGTATTGGAGCAGGTGCGAGTCTTCTGCTCACTGACTTTTTGTGCATTGATAATTGAAAATGGTGATCAGTCGTCTGAGCAGTGACCCTTCCCAACCCAATCAGTGACTTTTGCACGAATGTGTAGAACCCTATCGCAAGTAAACAGTTTGCAGTAAGAGAATATCCAGGGCTGTGCAGGTATTTAGAGCCTAATCGTATGGGCTTGGTAAACCGGGCTCGTCCGCTTTGCCGAGATCTCGACTTTGTTACCAATTGCTGTTAAAATGCAACTTGTTTTCACATAACAAGCGAGCTAGCCCGGCAAACCGTGATCTCGCTTTGTTCAGCCGAGTTCCCAGCTAAGCGTGCTCAATTTTCTCATATGATAGCTCCTGCCCGGTTTGGCGTGGTAGATTTCATGCTTTTTTCATTCATTTTCCCATCATTTTCAAATTCTTGGGACGTCACATTCAAATAATAGAACATTTAAATGATAGCGAGCTGATTCTAGCCCAGTAAAGTAGGCTGGCTCTGTTAACCGAGCTCATGTGATCCGCCCCTTAGATGAACGTGTGCTTTGTGATAGGGGAAGATAAAGATTGATGATAACGACTTATACCTCTAGTTAGTTAACTGTTTTGTTATATGGTCTGATGCCAGTGATTGGCCTATGGATGTTATGAGTAGTGGGACTTAGCAAATGAAATTTACGAGCAGATTGTCAAAAATCCCAGAAATTACCAACAAGGCATGACCATCATAACAACTTTTATCGACAATCCAAAAAGCTGTCAACGGCTTATGCAAAAATTAGGGACTATGACACCCCACGCCCCTTACTACAGCACACCGATTGTTACAGCTGTCCCTACCAGAGATGTACATACCGAAAGCAGGGAGGGAAGTATTTTACAAAAGTAAAGTTATGATCTTCTAGAAGCCCTTTATCCTTTATTTTTTACGGGTCATTGATTTAGCCCTGAAGTTTCTTTAGTCAGTGATAAGAATTCTTATCATTGTTGTTCCAACTTTCTATCAGTTTCGAAACTAATCTATACATCAGTGGCGGACTTTTCCCCATTTTTTGTGGGGGGGGGGCGAGAAGCTCGTGAAAGCTATGGCGCATTTCATGCCAAATGTACGTACTGGACAGCCTTGACCAATATCGTGTTGAAAGGAAGCAAAGTAGTTGGAAGGCTAGAGCTAATAACACCCGTATAAGGTGCAAGAGGGAACTGGGGGCTTGCCCCCAGGAAAAAGTATTGAGACCACGCGCTCTAGAATGACGTAAAATGCCTTCCTGCAAAGTAGGATATGAATTGTTTTCCTCCTTGATCTTTATGCTGAGAAAGGATAGCTGATCCCCTGTTTTCATCGAGTTTTGGTGACTAAGAACAACATGGGAAAAGCTGCACCAAAGTTATTCCATCACGCCACTGGAAATACTCGCTCTGCCTATTTGGTGCCCAATGCGCCTGTACGCCAAAGCTTAAAAAGCAATTTCACGTCAATACACTCACCTGTTGGTTGTTCTTTATTGCTTCTTGTGAGCTACTACTTATGAATCGTGCATCACATTTGGTAGGTCTGAAATTATTGGGGGGTGACCACCTCCTTGCCCCCCTGGTGTCCGCTGCTGCTATACATCGATAATGCAAATCATAAAATGTAGCATTTTCATTTTCTGTGCGTTATCACTAGAGATAGTTATTCCAGTCTTTACATTTACTTTTTTTTGTAAGCCATCATTTTGTCTGAGCCTCAATTTTCTTAACTTTTCCCGAAATTCAGCCAGAGATTTTCTTAAAATTTTCTTAACTTTTATTGAATTACACTGGCTTAAGTGGGGTACACTTTCTTTATGTTATATGCTCGAATTTGAATGTCATGTTCAATATTTTGAATAGAATAGTGACGTAATATCGATTTTTGGCCAACAACAACACTTAACTGTGGAAATTGTGCCTTGTGATTTTCTTAAGATTTCCTAAAGACTTTGGCCACTTGAGGCTCATTTTCTTACAAACTTTTGTCTTGTAAAAGACCTATCCTGGTCTTTCTGTGAGTGGTGATAATGATAATGATCACGATCATGATAGTAAATGATAATAGGTGATCGTGGTGGTGGTGGTGCTGATGATGATGATGATGATGATGATGATGATGATGATAATGATGATGATGATGATGATGATGATAATGATAATGATGATGATGATGATTGATGATGGTGATGATAATGATGATGATGATGATGATAATGATGATGATGATGATGATGATGATGATTGATGATGGTGATGATAATGATGATGATGATGATAATGATGATGATGATGATGTTGATTTTGGTGATGATAGTAGTGATAATGATGATGATGATTATGATGGTGATGATGATGATTATGATGGTGATAATGATGATGATGATGATTATGATGACGATGGTGATGATGATTATAAATATGATGAAAGATGCATACGATGCTGACGATAACGGTGATAAATGGAGGTCATGATGATGATGAATTGGCTATTATTAGATGATTATTTAAACATATTTTTTGAATTAACTGAGATTTCATTCTCATAGATTTAACCGTGTGATCCATGATTTCATGTGAATGACACCTGTAGTTCTCTTAAGTATGGGCCTCAAGATTTATCCAAAAACGTTTGGAAATGTATGGGAACGTTTTTGAGAGCATCAAAGGTGTGTTCCAGCACCAAACTCCGCACTACTAGATTCCTTGATACGCTTCTGTATTATACCATAAGCAGTTGTTGTCTAGAATACCAAATATATCCTGTTTGCATTCTTTGAGGTATGTTTTTTCCACTTAGGCCAAAATTTCGTGCCGCAGAGTCATCTGCCTCAGAGTATAACCCAAGGTACTCCAAATTCGGAAGACATCGGCAGTGGGAGTCCGGCTGGTAGCAGCCCTTACGCAGATATCGGAACGCCCAGCCCGAAATCAGATGACCACGCACGAATGGGGACGAAGCAAAAAGCAAAATCAAGGAACGATGGAGCTAATCAGTGCAGCCAGTGTGGTAAAGGCTTCAGTAGCTCAAGTGCATTGGCAAAACATAAGTTAATTCACAGTGATGAGCGACGCTATGTTTGCCAGTTGTGCTCTAAAGGATTTAAAAGACAGGATCATTTGTAAGTTTTGAGAAATCTATTGCAGTTTTTCACACTGGAAGCTTGATTTTGTGTTGGATTTCAAGTGCAATTCTAGATGGAAATTTAGCACATCACTTCCCTTTATTGAGAGAGCTTGATATAGGATCATATAAACTTTTGATTGGAAATAATATGGACATGTTTCTAAATATATTTCTATTTGTAGCCATTGGTTTGGTTGTGTTATTTACTGAAAAACTGTTTTTGTTTAAAGAATACTGAGTTTAGTAAGGAACATGGGTTGCTTGCAAAATGGCGAATTTAAAGCCGCAGAACTTGTTTTGATAGACGATCTAAAGCTGTTGGTTTTTACAAATTGGGATAACTTCCTTCTAGAAATTGTCATGTGATGTAATAGAGACACATATTTTGTTATCGTTATTGACAGGGCTGGTACGGGTTTTTGAGAGTTTTGGAACGTTATGAAAATTGATAATGCCATTTTCCAGGACCTGGAAAGTTTTGGAAAAGGAAGGTTTTCAAAAGGGCTATTGAAAAGTTTTGGATTTTTGTTTGGGAAAATTCTACAATAGCCTAGAATGTGTACAATTTAGTGTCGTATAAACGCCGTACTCTCAGGTGCCAAATAAACGCTCCCCCCGCTTATTGATTTTTCGATTTTTTTCCAACCCCCGGACCTTATTAGGACCCCCATTTATCAACTTTAAGGAAATTGACTTTTTTTACAAACTCGTCATTTCATTTCCTTTCTTGGTTGGTACTATTTACGCCCAATTTTCATGGCAAAATAGCGTGTTTTTGTATATATTATAGTTTTATGCTTCATGACAACCTGCTTTTGCTCTTTCCGTCCTTGTATAATCATAGTCATTACTCAAATTCCGACCCCCTCGTTTATTTCGACCTCCCCGTTTATTAAATTTCGGAATTTTTTCCAACCCCTCTGTTTATTAAGACCCCCCCGTTTATTTGGCACTTGAGAGTATATGTTATCTTTGTTTGTTTTACAATTTATAATATAAAGCTTAGTCCACTAAAATATATCATGAAGCATGGCATTGAAAGTAATGATTCTCTATTTTTATGGTCGTTTCAAATACAAGCGAAAATGTGCTTCATAGTTTTGGAAATTTTGGCAATTTGGCTTTGGAAAAGTTTTGGAAAAGTCTTCGAAATATTTTTTAAAAGAGTTTGTATTTTTTATTCAGAGAATAAAATTTTTTTATTCAGAAATGGCCACATGATCACTCATAGAGACAAGAAACCATATGAATGCAGCTTTTCAGATTGTGACAAAAGTTATTCAGATATGAGGTCGTTAAAAAGACATCTTGAAAACCACCACGGTGTTCCTCCCGTCACGTCGTCATCCTCATTTCATACTCAAGCCGGCCACTCGACCCAGTACCTAAATGTATCACGTGGGTCCAATTTGCTCCATCCTGGTAGTGTCGAAGATCGCAACAACAATATGAAAGGAGCTGCACAACCCGAAAGGCCGTCTAGCGCTCCAAGTGGCACCCCTGAGATTCGAACCCGGTCAAGAATTCGAAGTAATAGCTGCGAGGATCTACCCAATCAATCTGAACGTGACGTTGCGAATGATGAAACACGGGGGGATGCGAAGGAGGAATATGATGATGATGCTTTTATTAGCTCTGAGCCGAAAAAGGAGGAAGCTTCAACGTCATCTACCGAACCCCAAAGTCGCACTTCCATGCAGTTAGATAATAGTGGGCCGCATGGTAATATACCAGGCAGTCAGGACAGAGCTAATATTCCGAGTCCTCATAACTCCTCACTTCATCAACAATGGCCCGGAGGCCAGTTTGCAGGGGCAAATTTCCCTGTTTCATGGAACAGTGCGCCAACTCAGTGGAATAATGCGCAGCTGGTAGCAAGCATGGGTTTAGCGCAAGGCCATGGGAATTTACCTTTTATGATGGGTTACCGGCAACCTTATCAACAATTTTGTCCCCCGGGTTATTACCCGGGCAATACAAATGACCCTACATCACAAATGGAGCCATCGATGAAGAAGTCAAAGCCGGATTTAATACCAACATCGCAAAACGTGTTCAACCAAAGTGCATTGCAGATGTTCGCAAGTATGGCTGCGCAGAGGACCCCAATCCCAACCGATATGCTAATGAATCAAGGAGCGATTGGTTGCTATGGAGAGAACCAGTCCGCTGCAAACAAGGCTACAAACCCTGCTGCCATTGCCATCGCAGCTGCCAAAGCTGGTTCCCTGTTTTGTGTGCCCCATGATATGAGGTTGTATGGTGCACACCCTGGTGCTACGCAGTGGCAGGATGTAAGTCAGTTTTGCGATTTTTGTCACTTTTCGTAGCTGAACTTTACCAATTTTACATCTAGGCATGGTCTTCATTTGTTTTCTGCTTTTTGGTGAAGGTCACAAAGATTTGAATAGCTTTATAATTATCTGTCAGCCATTCTGTCTTTCATTTCTATGCCTCTCAGTCCTACTTTTTGTCGGTCCTCTCCCTATAAGTTCCTCGGGAAGTCCATATCTTTTACATTTAAGAGAACGAAACATTATCTTTAGATAGTAGCAAATTATACAATATAAATACATTTCTTCTGATAAATATATATGATACAAAATATATATAACTATTTAGGTAGTCACTTTGCATTCTTCGTTCTCACTTTGTTTATGTACCACTGGTTTCTGCTGTTTGAGTTTGTCATCAACCATCATATTGACATTGTCCCGCATCACATATTTGCAAATTCCCTGGTCAGTTGCACACAATAGAACAGTGCGAGTCACAGATGCCCGGTAAAAAAACACAATAGGTCATCGGAGAAAATACACAAAGGCGTGAATTTTATGATACAAATTGATAGAAGAGGCCAAAGAAAGTTAATGGAGATGCCTTTTGTGTATAATTTGCATGCAATTCTGCAGCTTGCAGTCTGCTTTTGTTATTCGTTTTGAACTTGGCAAGGGCAGTTCTGTTTGGGAGTAAATGAGGCATGCAGATTTCTTTATGAAATGATATGATGCAAGTCGTATTTCAAAAGCTTGATCGCGCCTTTGTAATTTATAGGACTAATTGCAGCTATGCCAGCTTATGGAAACATTTCTCGTTAGGACAGTGGTTTCTTAAGATGCCATTAGAAAATACAGTTTTGCTCTTTACTAGGTCTTGAAACAAGAAAACTTTGGCGATGATCGTAGTCAAAATGTGAAGAAGATGGAAGAGGATAGCAAAGTCCAGCCCAAAGCTGAATTAGATAATAAAGACTTGAATTCTGCAATGATAAAAGAAAATGGAACGAATCAGAATGGATTACCAGACACGAGCAAGCCACATGCTGGCAAAAGCAATCATTCTCAAGACTTTCAAAGTCCACCCCAGATCTCCGTTGTCACGACTCACGAACCCGGGAACTCATCTACAGACCAATCAGCAGTTTCACCTCGTCGAAAAAATAGACCGCATCCGGGTCCAATAATAATCCCAGCTTCGGTTAATAACAAAGTCACGCATTCGGTAACTTTCTCATACAGCTCAGTCAAGCCTGCTTCTCCGGTCAAAATGGGCTATCCCCATCCACCTATCTACACACCACCCCCTATGCTTTCTCCAAGGAGCATTTTCTTCACCGGAACGTCAACCGGAACGCCAAGGTCCGCTGTTCCATTAACACCGGGTAGACTACTGTTGAGTGCAAGGAGGTCTAGTTCCACGTTGGAGGGAACGAAAGAGGAAGAGAGCGAACCGATTGTAATTCCAGAACCGTGAGTATTTTATTTGTTACTCAAACCTTTAACAGAAATGTTCCTTTTTACTGCTCTTGTAGTACTTTTGAAATTTAATGCTCTTGTAATCTTTCTTTTCACTGGCCTTCTTTTTACTGCTTTTACCGCCTGTTTCCATTTCAAGGTTGCGTTAATGCAGATACGTACCGCATCCATGTCTGCCATGTTGGCAATTACTAAACATGGTTTGTGTGTGTGTGTGTGTGTACTCGCACCATGTTTGATAAATTTCATAATGGCAGACATGGAAGTGGTGCGTATCTGCATTAGCGCCTGGCAAGGTGTCATTGTGAGGGTATCAATGGTGATTTTATGGGCCTTTAATTTCACATGAGGTAGTGTTGTGTTCTTCTGAATATTAGAGAGTTTACGCAACACGACGCGTCTGCTCATGACGAGCCAAAGGAGTCTAGAAACAAGCGCGATATTCAGATTCGCGCCAATGCTTGCGAAAGGATGGCGTGACCGCGCTCGTTTCTAGACTTCTTTGGCTCGTCGTCAGCAGGCGCGTCGTGTTGCGTAAACTCTCTATTTCGAGAGCCTTGAAGGGGAACGTTCCTTCAGAAAAGCACAAATTGACTAGCTCGAATTACTCATGCTACAACGCATAGGTTTTCGCTACGAAAAAGAGCATAAGCGACATAAGATAATTATCGAAAAACGATTTTACCGAAAAAAGCAACGAAAATTATCAAAGAATAAAGAGTACAACCATAGCACTTGGCTGGGTAGTGCGTGACAACCTCTTCTTCTATCTTTTTACTTCTTATGCAATATTTTCTTGTGCCCATTGTCGTGCCTGCATTCTATCAGTTAAATATAGTGGGGTGAGCGACCAAGCGGCCCAACCAGTTCCATTAGCTTAACTGAAGTTAAACATGACTGTGTACGGTCTGAAACTGGGTGGGCCACTTTCCAGATGAATGACCAAAACAACTCACTCCACCGTCCTTCGGAAGGGACGTTACACTAGGGGCCCTATGTCTGGATGCGGCATGCATAGTAGGCCTAAATTAGTTGAAACAGCTAGGTATAACAGCCTGCTCAAAATAAACAACAACAACAACAAAATTTGCTGGACCATACAAAGGCCACACCTGTTAATTGTCATACTTGCATTTTTATCACCCCCCCCTCCTGTTTAAAATCTCAGTCTACAGCCCTTGTCACAAGAATGTGGTTTTACAGCCCTGGTCTCAAATCCCTGCTAAGATTCTAGATATAGAACGGAATTTGATGTCCCCATCTTGGTAGCGTGGCCGTCTCTTTGAAGTAACATTTTATACGAGTTTACGTGTATGTTGCTGGGTACACCAATACATCATGAAGATCTTTCTTGTAGTGTTGCGTTGAAATAGACAGTTGCTATGAAGATATTGTATTGTCTAGTTACTTCCCCTATCTCATCACTCTTATCAGTTGAAAAAGTGAATTGTGTCTCATGCAAATTAGAGTTCTCTTTCAAGAACTATTCCTGACATTTATCACCTTCAACTAGGAAAGGTTGGATATTTAAACTTTTGAATTTGCCTTGACTCGATCCCAATGCAAGGTGAACTTGTTGCTAAAAAGCGTTACATTTGCTGCTAAAATTTCTGTTAAGTTTAGTTGTATTATGGCCCATTGGATTACAGTAATTCGATTTAAGATTCGCTTATTTTTTGCTGTATTGCCCTGATTTAAGCACACTCAATCATTTGGAATTAAGGTCAAGAGAATATTTGAAGCATTGAAGTTCTGTAGGATTTCCTTGATTCATACTAATTTAAAATATTTCTATTCAGATACTACTCTGTTCAACAACCCGATGATCTTTGTTTATTACTTTCAAATACAATTTAGTCGTCATAAACCAACATTACTATGCTATGTACAAGAGACATCCATTATTTCTAAGGCCTTAGGAGTGCTTGTTAATGGATAGGTTGGGGATATTTTGATATAATTGACTTTAGCTTGTGATCTTTCCATTCGTAATAGGATTTTTTATTTTCCACTAATACAAATGAATAATGACTTTTCACTATGATTTTCACAATTGTATAGAAAGTAAAAGTCCATGGAATATAGAGGAATTTATTGGGGTTATGATTTCTCAATCCTCCCTAATAGGTTTTGAATTTTGCAGTTGATGAAAGATGTGAAATTGCCCATAATAACTGCTATGGACATGATTAATATTTCCATAGGCCTCCCTTCTTTGCGTTGCTTGTAGATGGCGTTTGTCGATTTCAATCCTGGATTACTTTCACGTTCTTTAACTTCAATTATATTTTAAGATTCAATTGCAATCCAAATTATTTCAACAGTAAAATCAACATCGGGCCGCTTTTCCAAGCCAAAGTTGCAAAAAAGTTGGGTAAGTCCGTTTTTTACTTTTGCTCTCTCAATTCTTGTTTACATTAACTTAGCTTTTGCAGAAGCCAGAAACCTGTTTGGAATTTCACAGTATGCATTCCACTGTTTTGGTACAATTAAGAACTGTAAAAAGGAAGGGTAGTAAAACTGTAGTAGCGGTAAAAGATTATTGGGCGATAGAAGGGTAAGGGGTGATAGAAGAGTAAGGGATGATAGAAGAGTAGTGGACGATGGAGTAGGCAATGGGTGATAGAAGATTATTAGACGATAGAAGAGTAGTGGGCGATAGAAGAGTAGGAGACGGCAGAAAAGTAGTGGGCGATGGAGAAGTAGTGGGCAATAAGATTATTGGGCAGTAGAAAAGCAGTAGGTGGTAACAGGCAAATGCTTCTCTGACTCTTAGAAATAAAGACAATAATTAGTTGTTAAATATACAGAGCGAAATTCCCCGTTATTTTCCTGTATTTCAGTTGTAGAGCATATTTGCCCATCATTTGTCTTATACCTTTCAACTCAATAGAACCTTTTCTGTTTCGTTATATCTGCAGTGAGGGAGAAAAATATCAACCCTTAGTCGTTGATTTGCTCTGTTCTATTTTCTACACTTGACCCCCAGGTTTTGCACATTTCTTCTCAAATTCATTTTCTAAAACATTAAGTCACGTGGTTAGGATGATCCTTTACCTTTAATAAAAGCTTGAAATGTGCAAGGTTTTCTGTACAAACGCAGATCTTTATAGCTGTTCTCTTAAATTCTAAACATCTTTTTAGTATAGAGATGTTATTAGTCTCCCTGTTTTTGATTTGCTCACATTCCTCAAATCACTACCTTGTTCTTCCTCCCATTTCTTCAATACAACCTTATACGATTGTCACAAGAATGCATTCTGTGACTATGCTTATGCTTATCTCACCAGAATTTACGTCACATTTCTTGAACCTTTGTCTTGGGTTAATTGTTGCGATGAACTGAGCCACTATAATTTCTAATTACAAGAACCGATAAACGTTCACTTACTACCCTGTCCATTAAAGTATAATGAGGATGGCGAAATGTTGCATAAATTACTTTTAGCTGACTTTTGGCGCAGTGCTTTAGCCAGCTGGAGCACCGATTACAGCTCATTTCATCATTTCCACATAGTTTGCATGCAAGAGTGTGGACTTGAGCTTATTTTCCAATGATGGTTTAGGAGTTTAATCTTTTAAGTTGATTGTGGATAAGCTCTCTCTTCATAAATATTTAATTATTTTCACTAGTATTGTGCACACGTGGATTTTATTTGAGGGATTTTTCGTGAATTTTTTGCATTGCAGCTGATGAGCTTTTTGCATATCTTAGGAGTAGCTGCAATTTCCGGAAAAACCTTTCTGCCTGTAAATACCCAAGTACTAAGCAATCATGAAACAATTATAGTTAGGCCACAGCAAATGTAAAACGTCTTGTAATTTTACTTCAGAAGTTGAGTGTATACAAAAACATTGGATGCTATACTTATCACAGTAGCTTCCATTTTGTGTAGAAATATTAATTCATTGTTCTAAAAGGTTTGTTTTTTAGAACATTGTCTTATGAATAAAACTTAAATCTATGATATTTAATTCAGTACAATAGTGCATTTTTTTGTATGATTTCCATTCAGTTGTAAACGGTGCCTTCGTTTTTAGAACCACGAGAGAACGCGCAGAAAGATGAGCACAGAGCTACACTGATGTGGGGACCTTTAAAAGAAGACAAAAACAAAAGGCACGAAGGTGGGCGTTGAATTTTTTCACTCTGCTTTTGTACATCCCTAGCTTGCGTGTATTTGGTTTAATTAGATTTAGCAGTCGCCCCTTTATTGTTTACACCCTTTCAACTCTATTCCAATTTTGCTATCTTCATTCATTAGTTTATTTTATTTATGCATTTTTCTGGTCAGCAATTATAAATTCTTTTCGAAATACCTAATTGTGTTTTTATGTTTTAACTTTGCAGTTGAAAATTTTCTGGAGATGGCTTGCTCAATGGCTTTATTTGGCGGATCTTCAAACAAGGAATACGCTTTACATATTTTGCACCGAACTCGAGGCAACGTTAAGGTAACATTCAATCCAACACTGATGCCATTTGCTGCTTGTCCTCCTTAAAAATGCACGTTTGCGAACTGTTAGCATTGATTTGTTTAGCTCATACAGCTTGAGGAGAATTTTAAACCTATTTGCATGAACTTATGCAGTGATTATTTGCCTTTAGTAATTGATAATTCAAAGACCAGCGACGTTATCTGTTTGTCGCCTGATTTCACAATGCTGTCTTCGAATATGCCATCTTGCTCACAATTGAGGGGCGGAGATTGCTCGACGATTTGAATACGTTGACAATAACAGACCTTGTAGTAATGTAATGTGGTAGCGTATATGTTTTGTAGGAAGCCATTCGTTTACTGTTGAACCGAAGACATATCCTTCGAGCAGATGACCCAAACGCGGACTATCACTACAGTGGTAAGTCAAACGTTGTCCAGCATGAATTTGTCAATTTAGAAATGCAGAGTTTTATTGACATAGATCTATGTAAATATAGAGGATTTATGCAAAGCTTAAAATAGATATAGAAATATATGAATGAGAGGATTGTTGATTAGTGTAGAATTATGTTTGTAAAGATTTATTAGTATGTAAATATAGAAAAATTTTAATTTATAAGTAGATAAATATATGGATATAATAATATTTCAGTCTATGACCATATATTTGCATATATTCCATTTCACTCTATTGATATTGGATACTGGTATTTGTATAAGCAAAGATTAGAAATGCACCCTTCTCCTTTTGGAGAATATTAACCCGTTTGAAGGAATATCAAAGATAAAATTTGTTTGGAAGTTGTCCCAGGATTTCGTCCAATGAAGATGTCCTAGGATTTTTTCCCAGGACGTTGCAGCGATCTTTATGGCTTGGTGCTATTCAGTCTAAATTCCTACTTATTCCTTACTCAACTCAAATCTCTCACTTCTCAAATCCTTACTCAAACTCATAAACTCAAAAACTACGTCAAATTCTAACTTGAAAAGTCTAAACTTACCAATTCGATTTGAACATAAATCTCAAATTAACATAAATATAGGCGTTCGAATTAAAGTTACGTGATCGTTCACGACACTCCCACCACGAAGCAAAATTCTAATCGTCCATTAACAACTATCCCACAATATTGTCTCCCAGTATCAATTGGTCCTGAAGATCCTGTTTAAGATGATTACATTATAATTGTCTAGTATTAATGAATTTTCAAAGTTGCTCGCAAAGTTTTTTTCATAGAAGTACTGCAGAAGAAACGCATAGCAGCGCTTATGTAGAGTTTTACCATGAGTTAGTATTATGTTCCCCTCTAGGACTGAAATAAATATCCCCCTGGGACGCAATAGAGTACCAAAGTGTGACGTCACGAAAATGGCCATAAGTGACAAATTCCAGCTTGATCTGACAATTACTGACCAAGATATTGGAAACTGAATGCTGACTTAGTTCCAATCAAACCGCTGTATTTTGAGCCTGGTTCAAAAAGTTATGAACCTGGTTGAAAATACAGTGGTTTGTATTGCAAGACTTTTATCATCAAATGGCTATATTTCATCTAATTTTGATACCATTCGCCTAAAACTGTCAGCACATGCCTATTTTATGGTGCTATTTCATTCCACATGGTCAAAATATGTGAATTTTAAAAATAGATTTTTATGACGTCATCACTTGGGTACTTAGAGATTTTACCAATGGTGACAGCTCCTTTCTCAGAACTCCATTTTGTCTTCTCAGAAGTTCGATTTCAGTGAATAGTGTCATATATGATCTCAGAATTGAAGTTGATATTTGGTAATCTCGGTTTAGGTTCAAGTCGTTGGACTGCAAAAGAGAGATTAAAGTTCCGAGAAGCTTATCGAACGAAGGGAAAGAATTTCCATTTAATTCAGAAAGAGGTAGGGGTATTAATTTTGCTTTTATGTTATGAAAAACTGTTACAGTATAATTTTACCCAGAATTGAACAACATTATAGCAGGAAATTTCCAAGAAGTTCATTGTAAATACTGAATTATGAAATACAGAATCAGTCAGAAGAAAGGTATACGAACGAACTATTGAATAAGTAAGTAATTGAAGAAACGAGCAAAGGAATTAGCACAAGATTGAATGGACACTCTGAGCATCATTTTTTAAAATCATCATTTAGGTATGTGGAAGGTGTGACAATTTTTGTATTTGTAAAAAACATGTTTGAGCTATGTTCATTGTAGTTGCAATCTGCAAGCCTATTCATTGCTGGAGATTCCAGAACGTTAATACCTTTATTTTGAACAGGTTGTTTCCAAAAGCGTGGAACAATGTGTTGAATTTTATTACCTGTGGAAAGCTACAAATCCTGATGGATTCAGAGCAAGAACAAGATACGTTGAAGTTGAATCTGAGCAGGTCAGCTTAACGAGTTTATCTTTCAAACTTTCACCTTTCTATGATATTTTCATTTTGAATCTAACATTCCCAAAGCATATCGCACGCATACTTTGTGATTTTTCTCTACAGGGACTGCTCTATTTCCCGCTAGGGACGAGAATCCTAGCTTTTCTGATGGACTTACAACAGACTAATAATGAATACATTTGCTACACAGAGATTCATCCTTTTGCACTCGTCAGGCAGACTAAGAAAACATTTTCTTTAAAATATATTTATACATACATACATTTCCTTATCTGATTATTTTGTTCTATATAATTGTGATTTTTCTCATTTAAGGAGGAAGAAGAAAGTAATACACCATCTGTTTTCGAAGCACCCCTACCGACAAGTATGAAGGATGCTGTTTTCCAGTGCGACTACCCAGAATGCCAAGCTAGATTTGTCTCTAGGCAGGCACTAAATGGACATATTCGAGTTCATGGCGGGAGGTAGGCTTTTTGGTATTTGAAAAGATGTTTACTTGTGTCGTGCTGGTCATTTGTGTATATGTGATGAAAAGGAATTGAGAGCCTTTAGATTTTTCTGAATATTCATCTTCTGTGGGTTGCACAGGTGCCGGAATCCCTGATTGATAATATACGGTCTTATTTCATAAATTATTTCTAAGGAGGTATTGTTACTTTGCTTTCTTGATGCCTGTGTTGATAAAAATAGACAATTGCTTATAGATCACTGAGAATTTTGAGACTGTCAGAGTTTTTAGGGTAATTTTTTCAAGATCCCAGGTTGCATTTACTTAGGCCCAAAGATCTTCGGTGTACACAAAGTTGTTTTTCGGCACTTGGCGTGGATACTAATGGAAAAAAGGAGCGTGTGTAACTTCTTGAGCAGTTAACTTATGGAGCTGAATGTGATTGGGTTTTGTTTGTTTTTGGCATTGGGTGGTACGGAATACGCCTGGTGTTCAGCACACCACACACTCCCTGGCATACCTTCGGCATGCAGTATACATGGAATGTACCTTAGTCACTCAGAGGCTTTTTCAGTATGACCTGTTTCCAATATTCTTATCCATGCGTAAATTTTGAAAGGACGTGCCTTCACTGAGTGTGTGTGTGTGTGTGTGTGTGTGTGTGTGTGTGTGTGTGTGT
>WIPJ01002025.1:614382-633074 GCA_018155075.1 Cassiopea andromeda
TGTGTGTGTGTGTCTATAGGCTTAACCCAAATTATTATGATTACTAGCACTTCTGGTTTTTGCCATCTAATTCAAGCTTCTTTAAGAATCGAACTTCTCTTTTAAATAATGTAGTATGAATGCCACACGACTGAGTGTATATGTTTGACTCAGCTGCGTTACTGCGTGCTGTTCAGGGTCTTCTTCTACTTGGTAACAATGACATTTTATGCAGTGGGTTTCGCTGCAGGCAACATATTATACTGCAGTTAGCACTCAGTATCGTCAGATAGAGATTGAAGCTATAGAATGCAAGGAAGTATTTCATGTTGTTAAATCTACACTGAAGTAGAGCATTATTTTATCGTGTAGCCATTGTGAATACTCTTATTGCTAACTGCAACCTGAATGATATGGGAGCCAAATGTCACATATCTCCTCTTTCTGTTTCTAGTTTTGGTAAGCCAGTTGAAGTTCGAAAACCAAGACCGAAGACCCATGTAATTATCACACCTTCCCTTCCGCGTGACAATTCCATCACGCCTCAAAAGAGGAAGAAATCGCCTCCCCCTACGTCGCAGAATAATACGCCGGCCACAGCAGATGGGGTACCTCTTCAGTTCGCCTGCAAAGTTTGCGGAAGGTACGTTTTTGGATTTAGACTGTTCGTATTTTATGTACGAATACTTTACTTTGGTAAGATACTCAGTTTTCAATTTATTGTAATCCCTTAATAATCCCGCAACTTTAAGTCATATATAGGATCAAATATTTCCTTTTTATTAGAAATAAGAATCTATCCTTCAACTTATGTTTTTAGGCTAATCCGTTTGCCAAGGGGCGTTTTATTTGCCAAGTTGGTTGGTGCTGTAGATAGAATAGCCCAAGCACGTATCTGGAGGAATTGTCCCGGGGGGCGAAACCTGCCTGAACAATCAATTTTGAAGGACAAATGCCTTATTTTGTTATGCTAATCTCCAGGTTAATAATTCTGTTGGGGGTGGAGGGGGGCAAAGCCATACAAACTTTTGTAAATATATCCTTTGTAGCAGTGACAGTGACGTAGTGTTTATTTTTTGTTTCAGGGTTTTCAGCAAAGTCAAGAGTCGTTCGGCACATATGAAAACTCACGTACCAAAAAAGCCAGATGATCACACGAAAAGTATGAACCCTCCGCCTCTAGTTGCGCATGCTTAGTTGCATATGCCCATATTTGTCAGCTTGTTATGACTCGTTTTCTCAATAAAGCAGGGCGTATTTCCTATTCCAGTATTAAATGCTAAGAATGAAATATAAAGTATCGTTTATATTTGGCCTAAATCATTGTTGTTTTTTGGGTAAGCTGTTTCTAAATGCGATTTTCGTTCTTCATGTACTCTACGTAGTGAGTATTATTCGTTGTTTTTGTGAATATTGGCCAAAAAGGTTATTTATAAAGGAGATTGGTTGAACTGCTAGATTGTTAGTCATAACAGAGCTCTGTATTTTCATCTATTAGAAGACGTTAAAAGCAAAAATCCTGGCTTGAATATTAGATTTTACTTTTTTGAAGACGCTCATTTTTTGATTCTCCCTTCGGAAAATGTTTGTTTAGAGATTTTAAGATGCGGTTAGTCGGTGGTTGGTCGGTTAATCGGTTAATCGTTAGATATACTTTTGGGTTTACATTTTGGAAAGGTCTTCTTTATCAACTTATCGATTATTTTGATAGCTAGTAGTTCGCCTTTTGAATCATCAGCCTAGGCCAGTGTAATTGTGGCTTCCCAACTTCCCAAGCTACATGTCACAGCCATATCAATACGAACAGGGAAATCTTTATCTGATCGCTATAGCTGGAAAGTACATTTGAAGTATCAGCCATCGAATCTCGACAGTGATGAAAAATTTACGTTTGTTCTCTATGTATTTCGTTAGTGTTATTTATAATTAATTTGAATTTTACTATTATACGAATAAATATCTTTCTTTGCCGTCTTTTTCATGTTGTGATTTATGGAAATGTGAAAGGCAGTCTTCAAAATTAGTTTTTATTTTTGTAGCCGGTTTGTAGTGTTGCAGTTAGTAATTCTATGTATCTTTGATGTTTCTATGTAGAGAGCAGCTAGATGAAGCATCTCATGCCTTAGAAGCTCTACTATCTCAGCATAGGCGTCAAATCTTGATTGGCGAGCAAAGGAATCACCATCGCAACATTATTGGCAGGGAAACCTTCGATGATGATTCCTTTGCTAGCCAGTCAAGATTTGACGCCTATGCTCTCGCAACATGATTGGCAGGAAACCTTCGATGGTGGTTTCCTTTGTCAGCCAATCAAGATTTGACGCCTATCCTTACTGTCTCACAATGTGTGGGGAGATATTTTCATTATTCAATGCATGAGATCAATTCATCATGACAGAGTTTTGAATAGTCGAATATTCGAATATTTTGCCAAGCATTTTTAATGCACATTTGGATTTTAGTCTTGCGTTGATTATTCGCCGTTTTGTTCGGCTCCTGAATGTGAATATTTCGTAATTGCAAGGTAGCCAGCCAAGAACTGAAAGCTATGCTTTTTCAGTACCATTGTCATCACCCTGTGGTATTTTCTTCCCGATAGTAAATGTAGCAGAACTTGGGTACACTTAAGTAGGACACCTTAAAGGTGGCTATGTAGCTGAAGGTATTTATGTGAGTGCCAAGCAGTTTTATTTGAGGCTAGTGATATACTATGTTGTAGTAGAGGAGCTAAATTGTACGACGAGCGTTTGAGCCCAACATAGGAAAATAATGTGGTACTTTGTTTCCGTTTCATAGTGGTACTTCATTTCCTTATGCATATTGTGTTCAGTTTTGTCACTGGATCATGCTGCTTCAGTGGAACACGTATTCAGATGGCCTATGCTTAGCAGTGGACGTTGACCTTAAATTGCTTAGTCGTCCTGAGGACTTTAGCAAACGTGTTTGCATTTACAGGCGAACACGATCTAGTGATCGTTCTGTCTTGCTTAAATATGCAGCCATGCTTCAATAGATTAATTGGAAACTCTTGTCGAATACTATGGTTGCAACTGGGGGAGACTGCAACAACACTATAGATAACGTGATGGCTAGTCCAAGTTTTTGGAGGGCAGTGCCAAGTTTTAAGCAGGGCCTAGTAGACTACCAAGAGTGTAAGTTGTTTATTTATGTCGCGCTGGTGGAAGTAATTCTGTTCTTAGGGTTCAACCTTATATTCTATTGTAAGATAGACAACAACAACGCGTGTAAATAGTATGCAGTTCAATTTTCGTAATTTATCTGCAGTTTTCTTGTAAAGTATAATTTTTCAAACATTGCTTTGAATCGCCTTGTTATGTGGAAAATTAGAGCTCAGTTATTGGTCAATATCAATGTTTTTCTTTCTCCAACTGCATTCAGCTTTGCTGGTACTCTTGGATTATACTTATAGTGTTGATTTCTACACAGGGTTGTAGAGTGAAATATAGTTGATGGGATGTCCAAGTAGCTTGTGTCATGACCAGCTGTTTTGAAGAGGAAGGAAAGGAAGGAAAGGATGGGGTTATGGGGCTTGCCCCTGGAAAGTGAATTAGCATTGCCCCCTTTAAATCTTAGGGAAGTGCCCTTTTTGAAGATGGAAATGGGCCCATTCTAAGTAGAAAGCGGTAGATTTGGCCTAAGATATGCAGTTAAGATCCTTAAATAGTTCATTTTTCCTAGCTGTTTCAAGATTACTCGGAAAAAGAGAAACGAGGTTGAGCTCCCCTCCCCCGTGAGAACCGATTTTTCTACAACCCTTCTTATATGGATATGCTGCTATGCTATACATTTACATATGTATTGCTAGCTGATACGCGGGGTTTTTTTAACTTGCAGTTCCACACAAAATTGTGCGGTTCCAACGAAAAACGTGCAATTCACAAGCTTATTATGTAGTGAACCAAGGGTGTAGGAAAGCAACCAAAAATGAAAATATTAGATTTAGGTATGAACTGATAGGAGAAACATAAATGGATTTGTTAGAGGTCGTATCAGATATCTGCCTCCTCGCCAAAAGCAGGCAGTTCAATCGATGCAACGAAAAGAGTGCAGCATCGCTGGATTTTATGTGCAGTTTAAATTTTTCTTAAAAACAACCCTGCTGATACATATAACTTTCGAGGCTTTAATTCATTGGAGATACAGAGTTTGGTTTCTTCCTCTATTCACTTTGAAAGGCATTTCCAATTATTTCAGGGATTGTTACTATATGTGTACGATTCATTGCAGAGCAAATTTTTGCTTAAAATCCTAGATTACACATTTTCTTATAAGAACGGTTTATAAAAAAGCAGTGCTCAAAAGCTCATGGTTTTGATAGAGTCCAGGACTAGATCTTTTAGACCTAAGAAAGTGGAGAGGAATTTGCATTTATAACTCAACTGTCTATGAATAAAATGTTATATGTGTTTTGTTGGCTTTTTCAACAGTTTATTGACTAAGAGTTTTCATGATTTCAAGTGTACATACAGATTAATATTCTGTCCTTCAATGTACACGAGCAAAACATCGTAACTCAAAAACCTCTGCTAAGAAAGTCTTTAGAACATCTTGATACTGAAATTGTGAAAAGCGAAGCAAAACTGGGCCATTAAACCTTATACTATGAAAACCGTGTATTGTTGTGTAGAAACTGGATGTAATTGTGAAATTATTTCACTGGTTGTGTACTCTCAGGTTCCGAATAAGCGAGGGGCCCTATTAAGCAGGGGGGTTGGGAAATTCCTCAAGATGAAATAAGCAGGAGGGGGTCGGAAGTTTGGGCTAACTGTGCACCAACCAGCACAAATACAAAAAGTCCTGATGTCGCAAATAATCTCATTTATTATTTGGGTACTTAAATAAAGTACCAACGTTTTGCAGGTTTCTCCAAGAAAAATCGAAAAGTGAATGAGTGAGAGGCCCTACTACGAGTGGGAGGGATCGAAAAAGTTTTCGAAAAAGACCGTGGGGACCTAAGAGTATTATCTCTGAAGACCTCCGTCGCATTTGGCAAGATTCGTTGGACTCTCTTTAAGTAAATCTTAACATTTTGAGGAGCACACCATCGTCAAATCATATTTACTTGCCTCCTACTGATCAATCCTTTCAGGATGTTGCTTTGTATACTAGGTCTAGACATCGTTGCCAAGATATCTGACGCCATTAATTCAAGAATTTCGTTTTTTCACCAAGAATACAAACATGCAGACTAGCCTGTGCAGGGCATCCAGTAGCTTTTGGTTTAATATACTTGAGCTCTATGCTATGGCTAATGCTGATGCTTCATTCTTTGTTAAGACTGCTGGCTTATCCAAAACGCACGTCTTTATCTTCACAGCTATATTTTGATTCGTTAGCTTTGTATGTACGTTTATGTATACTTTTAGCTAGAAAATTAATTTGTAAAAATTCGAATTAAAATAATTATACACACAGACACAGCTATTGCAAACTGCAATTGCTCGAACCCCCATGATAGCCAGAGTTGCCAGTTCATATTTTTCAAATCCAAATTTGAGAAATCTGGATTTCTGAGAAGCTTTTTAGACTAAGACTTTTTGCTTGGATTTGACTCAGGATTTGCTCTGCATTTATCTGAGAAATCTTTGCTTTGATGCCTTCGTCAAGGCAGTCTAGGTTCTAATTGACAAGAAGCGGCAGTTTTTCAAGGAGAATCAGGTAGGAGGCAGAAGCGCTGAGATTGCCGATTATTTCAGAAGTACTCTAGTATTTGTTGAGAACATGTGTTTTTATAAGAAACCAGTGCACACAAAAATTGATGCTCTAGCAAAAAAAGTAGTTTTCTCACTAAAAAAAAGGTGTATTTGCTCACTAATTTTGCCGAGAATTTGCCTACTCGATGGCATCTGGGGGGTACTTCCCCCTTTGCTCCTCTAATAACCACTAGTGAAGACAGAAATATGGACTATGGATGCTTTGGTGAACTTGACATATCACAAAAGGCAGGAGCAGGCTGGCTAACTTTTCAGGCCCGGGCACAGTGTGAGCCCATGAATTTTAGAAAGCGCAAATCAGTGGGGAGAGATATTGAAAATAACTGCAAATTGATCTACAGTTCTTATGTCAGTTCTTTCATGTATACATTGCAAAGTTCTCCATATTCAGAATCTAGCGTTTTCTCCACTTCATACAGCCGATCTTTCGGATGTTTGCCCGAATAGCCTGAAGGGCCAGTCAGCATCTATGGTCAGCATCTCCTATTCCCGCCACTGCCTCGTTTGGGTTTTCTGATTTGAACATGGCGCATAAACAAGACCAGTAACACTATAACGAATGTGAGAAATAATGATATACCAAGAAGAAAAAGGAAAGGTTTTTTGTGCCAGAGCATAACGAGCGAGCTGAATATCCCGGTTCGTATTGCTTTATGTTATTTCAATGCTGCATAATGCTACAGTATTTAGAGCTAGGATCGTTATTTGAGATTTTGCATAGCCAGGCTGCTTGGTTTCTTACAAATGGACAAAAAAAGTAAAGCAGGCTGGATAATTTCTTATAATTACAGCAAGAAACTCCTTGAGAAATTTTAAATAGTTGTAAGAAAGCAAATCTGACATTTTTTGACAATATATGCTATATTTCTGCTTGTACAAGTCGATGATAGGGAAATTCAATAATTCTGTATACAGAATGAATACTACATGTAGTACCCATGAAAAACTCATTTATTAAAACTAACTATTAGATCTCCATCTCAAATTAAAAACTATGCCTATTACAGGGTCTGCATGAGTTTTGGAAAATTTTGGAAAGTTACGGAAACTGAAAATGCCATTTTCCAGGACCTGGAAAGTTTTAGAAAAGGGAGGATTTTCAAAGTGGCTATGGAGAAGTTTTGGATTTTTGTTTGAAAAAATCCTAAAAATATCCTAAAATAGATGCAGCTTAGTGTCATCTTAAACCCCATATATATTATGTTTCATTTTAGCAAAATTTTTACTATTTATAATACAAAATATAATCCACCAAATAATTATGAAATATATTGTCTAGATAGCATTTTTATCAGTATGAGGCTTCAAAATCCAAAAGAAAGTGATTCTAATGGTTTTAGAAATTTGATTGTTTGGCTTTGGAAAAGTTTTGGAAATTTTTTAAAGGAGTTTGTAAGCTCTGTATCATTTATTTGGTAATCTCTATCATTGTTGCTTTTCTAGTTCTAATCTGCTGAAATTTAAATGATCATTGTACAAGTTTGATATATATCTATTGGTAAAAGCTATGTTTCCAGAATTATAACTAACAGCTTCAAAATTGTTCTTATGTAGGATGGCCTCAGGCCAAAAATTGCTTTCAGACCTGCTTGGTATAACCAGTTCAGCAACAGATTCTTTATGGTCATCAAAGCTTCTCAAGGAAATAGAAGAAGATGAAGACAATGATGATTCTGGTAAATTACAACCTGGCACCAAAAGGGAAGCTGAACTGGATGAAGCTAAAAATGTGAGCATTTCATTTCTTGATGAAGCAATTTCAAATTCAAGTAAAGGAAGATTAAAGACAAAGAAACCCATGAAAATAGATGAATTATCTCAAAAAGACATAAGCTGTACAAGAATGCATTTGGTTCCCCTTGATGGTGATGTTTCTGACCAAAGCAGATGCTTGGAGGCCAAAGTACTCTTAGAGAAAGATAACTCCTTAGATGCATCACATGGAAGTCAAGTAGAAACACCATCCAATGCTTCATCTGAAAGGCTACCTACTCCAGATGCTTCAGGTATTTAGAAAATTTTTAACTGCCAATCAGAAGTAAAGGATGCAAATGTTCTTTTGATTTTTGTTGCAAAAAATGGCTTGTTGTTGAAATAGCTGTCCTTCAAAACTATTGTGTGGTGAAGCTTCTGAGAATATTCAGTATGACAGTTCAAAAGTATGATTAAAGGAACAAAGATTGACATAACCTAGCATTCAAAGCTCTCCACTGTAAATATTACTAAATTGAAAAAGAATAGGTCTTTCTAAATGTTTTCATTCATCCAGGCTAAACAAAAGTCTTACAAACAGTTTCTTTTGCAAGCTACTTAAGTCTAGGAATATTAGAGCAATGATCTTCAGAGCTTCTTTTAGAATCCCATTGACTCACATGTGGAAGTCTAAAAGCTGCCTTGGACTAAAAGCATTACAGTAGTTTTGCATCACATCACTATCTATGAACCATTCACTCACAAGGCCTGTATATTGAAGTGATGATAATATTGGAAGTTTTGTAGTGTTTGGATGCATATGTTCTTTACCTGATGAATTAAGATTTTTAGTTAGTAAACTTTCTTTTAAAACATCAGATCATTTGTTTGACTTTGCAGGTTCAATTCAAACAATTAGTAAGAATGAAGTCTTTACTTTTTTCCATCTAGATTAAATAATCATTTTCGCAGCATAATTATAGATTTTGCTGTTTGTGCTTTCTAGATTTTATTAAATCTGGTGTATTTGTATCATCTGGTCAGAATGCAATAGGCTCTGTGTTTTCACATTCAAAAGGAATTATATCTGAAGAAAATGAAGGAAAAAATAACATTCATGTACAGCAGAGTGATACACTGGGTAGAGATAAGCAAATAACTGCAAAGAAAAAAGCATGCAAAGAAGAGAAAGAGGTACAAGTACAGAAAAAGTCTGAACAGCATCAGCACTTGTATTCCTTTGAAGAACACCAGGAAAGTCACTTAGTAAGTTGTCATTAATGTGTCTAGTGATCTTTCAAAGTTATCAATATCACAAGACCTTTTTGAGTGTTTGCTGTGAGCAAGGTAGTATGGGGGCAGCTTTTTTCAAATTTTGATATAACTTGCTTTTGGGTGATGCAAATTGGTATTGAGTCTTGATCCTTGAAGAAAAAATATGCTTCTTTGTGTTTTGAATCCTGTTTGCTTTTAACTCTTTTGCTTGATTTCTTGATTTAATTCTGCTACAAAACACCATGATCAATTTCAAGCATGCAAAAACATGATCCTGACTTATGAGGCTTCTACTGTTTACACAGGAAAGTCTTATAGACCAGGGATGTGTGCTCTTACTGGATAAAATCTGAGGTTTTTGAATTGACATGCTATGTTTCTAGGCTTCATCTGGCCTGAAACAAGGCAAAGAAAGTAAAAACATGTCAAATTTTGATACAGTGGTAAAGGAAGGTGAGAGATTATTCTGTTAATATCTATGCTAGATTCAGGTTCACTATGGGTTTTTTATGCCATACAACATTTGCACGCATGTGGGAATTTAAGTTTCTGTATATCAGGAATATAGTGAGGATGTGTTATCAACACAGCCAGAGCTGTTCATTTGCTAAGGAGCATGATGAGTTCAGTTTTATTGGGTATTTTATTGAGTGAAAGTCAGACTTTTTATCAAGTTTTCCTTATCTTGAATGGATTCATATTCCTTGTTTCAAGCTATGTTGCAATATCCATGAGATTTAGTTTATAACAGGGACTAACTCATTCTAAAGGGAATAATCTGTACTGTTAAAAAAATTAATTGAAGCTTTGCTGCAAGACTAAATTCATTTTAATAGCAGAGAGCTGAATGTCTTTGTGTTGTTTTCTTTATCTTTTGCTGGGTCATATTCTTAGGAATGCATAATGCTTTACTGTATGTTGTTAAGATGACCACCTTGTGATTTACCAGTTTCTCTTTAATTTTTCTGCCGGTTGGCTTCTGTTTATTTTCTTTCTAGCTGATTTTTAACTATCATATTTTTTGATTTATCAACTCACATTTTTGATTTGTTGTCAAGCCTCAGAATATTGCCTGGTTCAAGCTTCATCTCAAACTGTGCCTAAATGCTTGATCATTAACTACGCATTAGTGAATAGGGATAAAGTTTAAATAAAAGCAAGATTAAGGGTGTAGTGACTGCATGTGATCGCCACACCTCACTATACCCATAGCTCAACATAGTCACCCTCTCTAGCAACCCCCCGCACCCTGCTCAAAAAGTAACCATTGTCTTTAACCGCTTCCTTCCAGAAGGAAATTTCTTAAATTCTGTTCTAAATGTTAGTGATATTCGTTTTAGGCGAAGATGTTATTATCTTACAATGCCCTGAAGGTCAGAAAAAGAATATCATCCAAGAAAGGTTTAAAAAAAGGTTCATGATTTGTTTTCCCCATTAAAAGTGATGCATACTTATGCTTTACTGTGTAATTCAGAAAATTTTGTTACTTTGCTTAAACGACGTCAGTCTTTGAGTGAGACATTATGACATTGCATAGCGTTTTAAATTATTTTTTTTTGTGAAAATAGAAAGAGGATGAAAGAATTTAACTTTTTTGCTACTTTAACCTTTACTGTTCTAAGTTTTTCTGCGCCGATTTTCACCGCATTGTTTAAGTAGACAAGTAAAACCTGAATTGCCAAATGGGGTTTTTTTCTCCAGAATGCAGAATTCTATGCCTGTGAAAAAAATCGCCATTCCAAGAATTGTTAAGCAGAATCAAGGCGATCCTGAGAGGACGAAAGTTGAGAGTGATCCCGATGAAAAAGGCGAAAAGCGTTCTTCGTCGACAGCGCCTGCAGACGAGGCAGTTTCTTACGCAGCGGCTGCAACATCTACTGCCATCGCCCCCTTTGTGCAAGTATGTATCTTAAGGTGCTGTGGGTCATTCTTTGCTTAGTGCTGAAAGCTTTGAGGTTTGCTATAGTATTCCAATGAACATAGGTCGTAGGAGAAACAAATTTTACAACAATGCAGCACTCAATTTGTTTTAGTGGTCATTTTATCTGCAACCTACAGTCCCATTGTAGCATTTTGTGTATCGTTGCTTTTTTGCCGTTATCGTATAAAAATACCTCCTTATTTGGCATCTAACTTTTTGCGTGCCTTTTGTTTTTTTGTTGGTATCCGATAGCAAAAGCACCAACATACCACTTTTTAATTGGTTCCAGCACCTAAAGACATACATACATAATTGCAAATTTATCCCCTTTCCACTATTTGATTGATTCCAGGGCCTTTGAATCTCTAAATATCCACACTTCGATTGGCCCCAGGTCCTGCAAATGTTTAGGTATCCAATTTTCGATTGGTTCCAAGACTTACAAGTTCTATGTATCCGCGTAATTATTTGGGCTGATAATTTATCTATCCTAATAAAGTTTGTAAACAAAATTCCAGCTTGAGTAAAGCACAAATTTGATAGATAAATTTAATTAATATTGCCTTCAAGAAATCTTGCAGGCGTCTGGACATTTAGCTAATTTGCTTTGTGAGGTGGACATTGAGGCATCATTTGATTGGATAGCTAAATCTTTTCTTAATCGAATTAAAATGTAATTCCAGAAAGCAGCTGAAGTATTTATATTTCATTCCCGGTTTAGTTTTTGTTTTTCTGGCTTTTAATCTCTGTTGTCTATCAGTTTGCTCGAACTCGGAATAATTATCGGAATATCTTCCCCTCAGCCAAGAGTATAATTGTAGCTGTAGCTAATATCATGGATTCTTGTGCAATTTAAGACTTAGGCCTAGTATTGAATGATAAAGCTTATTGTATATCAGAACATTGGTAGTAGGCCAGCTGCTGTTGGCAAGATTGTTGTTTTTTTTATTTTGACCTTTGTTGTATTTGCTATTCTAAATATGTCTTAATTTAGTATTTAATTTCTTCATTTAGTTATGTCTTTATTTAGTATTTGATTTAGCATGTATTACAAATCTTATATATGAGTTTTAACATGGTCTCTTGGAAAGCAGATCTCAGTATCCGAGGGGCCACCATGTCTAAAAAATTAATAATGAAATGAAATTATTATGTAGATAGAATGCACTTCTACTTTTGACAGATACAAAATGCATTGGAAAATCAGATTTCAAGTCTAGTGAACACTATGAATCGCGCTCACACTGCAGAGAAGCAATTTAGCGTGAATTCACAGGAGCACGGACTCAAAGACTTGGAAAGCAAAATACTTGAATTGATTGATAGAAAGCTGCAGCCAAGCAAAATCCCAGATCAGCAGAAGAAGGTAGTGATCATCGCTCTTCTCCACCCTTAGTATCTCATGCTTTTTCGAAAGAATTGTTTTTACGTCTATATTTTGTACCTTTGTTAAAAGGATCTTTCGTGTACTAATAATGTAGACTAATGATGATGATTATTAGATTGTTGTTTGATTTTTTAGAAAATTTTATTTTTTTGTGTTTGCATTGTTATTTTATGTTGTGTGCTAGTTTACTTCTAATTAGATTTATTTTTTGATTTTATATTTTTATTGACTATTGAGGGTTGCCCTTCTTGAAAATGATTTTCTAACTGAAGCTATCTCTGCAGACTGATGACGTTTCAGCTGATGAAGGGAGGATTGTACAGGGACGATTTGGAAAGGACAGAAATCCTGAAAGAAGTCTACATGGAATGTCTCATATTAACAGTGACCTTCAACTTATACCTACTCGTGATTACGGTGATATAAGGAGAGCATCATCACCCTTGAATAGGATACTTCCCCAATCAGCACACGCCCCACTCTTATCTGTGCCACAATCATTGAATCGTGACCACATCAAGTTCCAGACAGAACACACCGCACCTCCAAGGAGTAATCCAGTTGCAGTAAAGTACTATGACAAGTCAACAAGTCCAAAGGCTGTTTTCAAACGTTATTTAACCAATGCTAAGACCCAGACCAGCTCATCGGAGTCCAGCTTTTTATCTGAGAAATCAATTCTAGATACGCCTTTACCTCGAAGTAAGATCCCTGTACCGTTTTCAAGTTACACTCCAAAAGGGGGCATTGATGGTCGTCATAATAAATGGATCTCAAACAGAAATAGAAGAAGTGGTATGTGAACATGTAATCTTTCGTTCACTTGGTATAAATTGCATCTTGATGAACTATTTTTAAGCCAAAAGGCAGAACATCTTTTATGATTTCAGGATAATGTAGTCAGCTTCCGATAGATGGAACTGCTGGGGGGGGGTCCGAACTCAGTTCCATTTATCCGGGTCCCAGTTATGCGGAGCAAAGTATCTGAAGATGTGCTACGATGTTTTTCATAGAGTATGACAAAAGGACCCAACTTAACAGGGGTCCCAGTTTCCCTGGACCGCTTTTCTGGGAGCTAGCTTTAGTAATTATCATTACTTTAATGATGTGGTTAAAAGCGGCTGTAATTAGTTAATCAGTCTGCTTTCTCAATATTTGGGTATGTAAATATTCTTTCTAGGTTACAAATTTCAAATATCTTTAGCCCTTGTGCAGTGTTTGCTGTTCAATGCTATTTTCATTTTGAAATCTGCAAATTTTGGTTCACATTGTTAAACTATGGCTACAGATTTTATGACTTGATGCGTCGTGTTGATGCGTCGTGTTGATGCATCGTGTTGATGCATCGTGTTGATGTGTCGTGTGTCGTGTGCTTTAGGCAACCGCATTGTTAAAATGCACAGTTATCGATTGCATAATCTTGTTCTTTGGGTTAACGAAGAGAAGCTGATATAGTAATCTTGGTTGATTCTACAGTAAGACAATTGGAAGTAGATTTAAACAATAAGAAGGACGAGCACAAAGTATGTGGCTTAATACTAGCACGATAATAGTATAGATCTCTAACTGAACCTGATGCTCTGAAGCATCAATCCCTGTCGTTCATATCTGACTCAGTGGCGTACCGGAGACACCTGTGGCCCCTAGGAATTGAGTAAGATAGGACCCTTGTGATGGAGCCTTTAAATTTCTCTTGTGTAGCGAATAAACAAAAACGGATGAATGAATCCAGTTTTGTGTTAGCAACAATGGTTGGTTAAAGTTTTGGGGTAGCCATAGGAAGCATTTAAGCACAGTATTGCCAAAAAGCACGTGATAACAAGAATTTTTGAGGGCTTGTTTTGTTCGGGGCCCTTAGTTTTTGAACTAAGGCGCTCTAAACTGCGTTACATCACTGATCTGACAATAAAAAGGAGTTTGCACACAGTAGAGTCCCGTTAACTCGGACTATGGGTAACTCGGACATTCGCTTAGTCGTACGGGTTTCTTGTTCCCCTTGGATTTGAGGACCGTTCTCGAGACCTCGGGTATCTCGGACATTCGCTAAGTCGGACGAATTTGCTGTCCCCCCCTGAGGGTCCGAGTTAACGGGATTGTGCTGTATTGGGAATGATGCCCATCTTCACCTGAACCCTGTTGCTCAGGGCCTACTTTCTAAAAATTTTCCAAGACTATACTATGCTAAAGTAAAGTTTAACTACACCCTGCTTGTGCTGATTTGGCGACCACGCCCTTCAAGCAATCCAAAATTTTTGTGTAGAGCCTTTTGTTGCTTGAAGCCTGTACTGTTCTTGAAATTTCCGTGGAACATAAAAAGAACAAGAAGAAAAGGACTTCTGCAAAATGAGAATCATGCAACAATGAGAAGGTTAAACAACACTTAACTTTCCAAGACCACACTCAGGTTTTCCAAGAGTGCAAAGTGTGGCTCTAAAATATGTTATGATTGTAAGTCTACTCATATTTATCCTACCATATTCTCAACCTTCTCATTCTTATTATCACACATTATTTGTTGTCTCTATGCTACTCACAATAAACATAATACATGAATCAGCCACCATCTTACATCAATCTCACTTTGACATTAAGATACATTATTCTTGTGTATTTGACTCTCTCGATGGTAGGCCATCTTATGACATCCACCTTTCTCAATTGATGTTTGATTCTATCGACTCAACCTGCTGCAATCCAAAGTATTACCAAATAGGCCCTGCTGTTGTTGGAAATCTTTTAATTACCTCACTAAGTACATCTACTCTTGCATTTGTTCAGCATACAAAATAAAAGGATATGGTTTGGTCCTAATACGGTTTCTACCTTAGAGATTGCATTTTCGGAATTACAAGTGCCCTGGGGGTGTTTTTATTGTGAGATGGGATAGGTGCAGCTTTTCCTTTCTCCCCAGTGCTGCAACCAGATCCCCAACCACTGTTCACTGGATACCAAGCAAGCCTTCAGCCACAACTAGAGGTTTGGCTCGAACGGAGATGTTTCTGCAAAGCAGAAAACCTTTTGCCCGTTCGCCTTTTCGCTCATATATAGACAATACCCGAATGTTTGCTTTGTGCTAAACACCCGATGAAACTCACACAGCCATACATTTTTCTGGGTAAACAATGCACTGTGAAGAGGGGGTATTTTGTAGGGAATGTGGGTTACATTGCACTTACTATCGGTGAGATCATGGCTTGGTCAGTAAAACCATGGTTCAGTGTATGAAATCTATTGTTTATTGTGAAGCGTTGACCGCCACTCCTCCTTACTCAAGTAATGCAAAGTACGCCCCTAACTATGTATGTATAAACGTTTTTTATTTTCTAAAAAGTCTTTTTACTGAAACTTTCTTAACGTTTTCACGATTCCAGTATCAGGACTTTCTTAAGACTTTCTTAGTAAATTTTCTGAGTTCCGATGTTTTGCACATACACATTAGAGGGAAGTGAATAAGCACCTTGCACGCTTGAAATGATGATATATCTTAGTAAACAACAGACATTAAGCTGTTAGAGGGCAGCCAACATAAAATATATAACATTTTGTACACAGATAAGTCAAATTTTAAACATATATACACTTATGAACTTCTTAGGTCCCAAAAATCCAGTACTAAACTTTCTTAACTTTTTTGAGCAGTCGAGTACTACTTCTTATAAATAAAAAGAACGTGTATTTTGAGTGTTTTCCTATATAGTGTAATTGAGAGTGATATATGTAGCGTACTATTTTATATTTTTCCAAGGGCCTAGTCAACTTACAAAAGCCTACAAAGACAGAAAGCAGATAGAGCTATCAGAGAAAGAAAACAGGCCACCAAAATCACCAGAGCCTAGTCAAAGTCAAATGCCAATAAGGTATGGTGAATTTTCTTGAATTCCTCTTTCACTGTAATTAAAAATTTTCTCGTTTGCTCATTCATAAGTAGTGTGAATGGCTCTGTAATGACATTAGTTGCTTTTGTTGGGCTTCAATGGGGGGGGGGAACTCTGTCAGCTTACCCGCATGACAGGCTGTCCCAGTGGAAGAACTTAAAATATGTACACCTTCATGTGTAGTGAAAGCCTCTAACTCATCTTTTTTATCGATGGAGGGCCAAGGTATTGGAGGGCTTCATAGCTCAAGGGTGATCCTCCTTGAATATATGAAATCAATCTATCAGTCAGTCAATCAATCAATCAATCAATCAATCAATCAATCAATCAATCAATCATAGTTTTTAGGGCTCTAACAGCCACAATTAATGGTATGATATACGATTTTTTATAAGAAACCTTGCTCGGTACCTGATCTTTAATGTTTCTTGACTTTTGATCTGACTCCAGTTCTAGAAGTTTCTTAACAGAATGTTAGTCTAAGGAAATATCAAATGTATCGAACAGCATGCAGGTTATAGTTATTTTTTTGAGAGCTCATAGCAATAATGTATTCAAGTACCGTAAATCCTTGAATAGGCCCCCTCCTCCGAATAAGCCCCCACCTAAAAAATTATTTTTATAAATAAACCCCCCGTGGGATTATTCGAGAATTTACGGTATACAATCGCGCACTATGGTATATTTAAGCAGCCTCATTTTCATAATTCCTTACAAGGTGGCCTAGGTATAATTGTTGTGATCTTTGTAAGGAAAGATGGAAACCAATGAGTTACACGATCGCTTCGGGCTTAGCCGCTGCAGAATAATGCTTTTTAGCAACTGAATTAGGTGCGGCACACCGGTTATTGATTAAGTAGACAGCCATACACCTCGCCATACTAAGGCAGTGTATAATTTGCATGTCTGCAATATATGGTAGAAAGAAACAAGGGAAAGCAGCAGCAAAAACTATATCACACTCAAAGGAGAAAAAAGCAGCATTAACAGTTAGCCCAAGTCAAGAAAAAAAGTAGAGGTAGTCCCTTATACTTTCGTACGTAGGGGAGTGCCTGTTAGAGAGGACACTTATCCTAATGAGACGTCTGCTTGTGAAGCAGAAAGGCCAGTTCCTTTACTCTCCGCTTTTATCTCCCCAGTGTTGCCACCAGGTACCCCCATTCGTTGCTGGGTGAACAGTGAGCGAGCTTTCAGTCAGGGCATCGAGTCGGGCTCGAACCGTAGACCTTCCGCACGGGAGGCATGCGCTCTAACCGCTATGCCACCTCGCCCATTAGTCAAGAAAACCACGACCTAAATATCTAATAAATTGAGGTTTGCCTAAGTTTATCACAGATAGCATTAAAATGGAAGTAAGTATGCAGCAAGGCATAATGGTAACGCTACAGCGATGCAAGCTACTGACGTCATAGGTAAGTCTAAAGGTTATGCGCAATAATTACCTGGTTCTGTAATAAAAATACACCCTTTTTGTATAAAAACCTCTTTTTTGCCTTAGCCTCAATTTTCTTAACTTTTCTTGAAATTGAACCTGAGATGTTCTTAATATTTTCTTAACTTTTACTGATATAAACTGGCTAAAATGGGACTCCCTTTCTTTGTTAATCTTGCATACTCGAATGTTAATTCTATCTTTAACATTTTGAACGTGATAATGATGTAAAATTGATTTTTCAACTGAAATTTGGAAATTGGAAACCGACAACAAAAAACTGAAGTTTGGAAATTGAGCCTAGTGATTTTCTTAACATCTTTTAAGATTTTAGCCATTTAAGCCTCATTTCCATATAGACTATTTTCTTACATAAAAAGACGCGTAGATATAGTAAGAATAGTGGTAGTAGGACATGGTTAGGGTGAGTAATCGCATGAATGGAAACTTGTTAGTTAGTTTAAGGTGGAGCCCACTAGCATTGTCATTGTTCCATTTTCAAAAGTAGAAGAACAGATCCCAAAATTCTGAAGTCTGGTCGTCACTTTCGTGTAATTGAACTATGAGTTTATTAGCATTCCGGAGTCTTAAGGGGGAGGCCATTTTAAATATTGTCTCGTATAGAAGGCTTGTCAGGGTATGGGATCAGATAGTTTCGAATGCCAATAAGATCATTTGCCGTAACAAAGAGCAGTAGTATCGCATGCAATTAGTGCATGTTTATTAGATCTATACTAGATTAGATCAGTTACGTAATGTCGAAAACCTGCTGTTTTCACTATGCGTACAAGGCCTAGTTGATTTCATTAAAATTTTTTATACATGGAGCCTCCCCTAGACCATAACGCAGCCTGAATCACAAGGGCAATGCTAGGAAGAATAAATAATCCAGTCTACTTTTTAGAGTTGCAATAAGATAAGCGTATATTATAGTTATAGTTAAGCACAGTGGAAATATCCCCGTTGTGATTTGTTGATCTAGTAGGGAATTTTTCTTTCTACGATGAAAGTAAAATATTTGGCTGCTTTGATTTTTTTGCCTTACTATGTGTGCGGTGAAAACATTGCTTACGTCATAGTAATAGCGCATGCGCTTTATGTGCACTTCACAAGCAACTCTTAAGATATTGTAAGAATCTTAGCTTTTACTTCACAGCCATATTTTCTATTCAGAACTTCTTCTGCGCGAGGAATAAATCCGTGGAACATTCAGATATGCGGGGAGAGACCGCGTTTACAAGCATAGGTGCCGACTTTTAATTCTCTCAACGGGGGCTCAAAGTAAAAAATTTAGAAAATTGTCTACCATGAATACACTTTGTAGTTATAGAATTCATAATATATTTTGCTGAAGATAACAAAAGAAAAACCTATCCAAACAAACAGAACAGATATA
>WIPJ01002025.1:633396-657558 GCA_018155075.1 Cassiopea andromeda
ATATATATATATATATATATATATATATATATATATATATATATATATCACAGAAGTGTCAAAGCTGTATCTTGGGTTTCTGTGATCTGGATAACCAAAAAATTTTCTTTCTCATAAAGGTTTAGGAGGGTTCAACCCCCTCGTAGCATTGCTCAGAGGGGGTTTGAGCCCGAACGTAGTCGGCGCCTATGGCTAGAAGACCGATGAGAAATGAGTGCAGGTTGCAACGAGATTCTGTACAGCCATAATGGCATTTAGATTCGTGTTTGATTGGCGAAACTGCAATTAAAATGTATTTGGGTTACTGCAAACATGGACGTAGGAAGTATTCAAAAAGTTGTGTGGGAACATGCATTCAAGAGCACTCTTACAAGCAAAAAAGTAACAAAATAAGCTGAAAAATGGCACTTCATATAGAAATATTTGAAAAAATGGGGGCATGTGTTCCTTGTACCCCCAGTTCCACGTCCTAGAGAAGAGCAGATTCTGTTTTATGTAAAGACGGAAGCAAAAAGTCGTCTGGTGTACTTGAGTTTATGAAGTTACTGCAATTTTAGTTTCAACTGACATTCACCTGACATTGATCAAAAATAGATTTAGATTGTACGCAGAGTAGGGTAAGACAATATTATTCATAATGCGAGATTAGATTGCAATTGCTATAATTACAATGATAATATGAATGTAGATAATGAACAGGTGCCAATGGGATAAAAAATAGCAGGCTTCTTTATTATCTGAATTTTTGATAGGATTTGTCCATGTGCAGGGGGTCAACACTAGAGACAACATTTCATGAAAGGGACTGGTCCACATTTCCGAAATATACGTTGTTTTTATAAGAAACCTAGCTCAAGGCCTAGTACTAAAAGTTTCTTCATTTTTGACCACATTTTAGTTCTAGAAGTTTTTAAAAATCTTTTTTAATTTAGCGAATTAAATGGCTGTGAAAGCATACGCAGAAGGTGATAGTAGCAAACTTTTTGTCGTATAGCAAACGCAATACGTCAGTGTGAATTAATTTCTAAAGCAATGTCATATTCACATTGTTTTGGTACAGTTTTACGTTGAACCGGGTAACTGTTTCAAAGTGCTATTTGTCTAAAGTTTCTTAGCTCTTTCCTTGAATTTCTAAAGTAAGTGGTTTCTGTTAAAAATAACGTGTAGATGGTTTTGGGATATCAGTTTTATTTACCAGAAGTTACTTAATTAGAAATGCGACTATACCAATGTTCGTGAATGTGTTTGCCATAATTTTTAAGGCACGTTTTTGAGGAATGCTGTTTTATAAGAAAAAGCAATACTCGACTGCTCAGAAAAGTTTTGAAAGTTCAATATTGCAGTTTTGAGATTTGGTATACGGGGGTTCATCCGCGAGTTCCAAAATTCATCCATAATTATCAAAACAACTTGCACACACCCAAAAATATCAAATAAATTACTTGATGAGATTTATTCAAAACGGCGTTATTGAGTGTAACAAACTCCTATCCTGTGCCATCACTGGAAAGCTCCCAAAAGTATCGGATCACAACGCGATTCCTCACCCAAAAGTTTCGGAAGGACCATCCCGTATATAGAAGCCTCAAGTGACCCCCTGGGTTTGAGACCTAAGAAAGCCCATAAGTTCAAATGTATTAGAAACGCGAATTGTCTGTTGTATAAAATATTATACACTCTATGTTCGCTATTCTTCAGCAATCTTTCGTCAGTTAAAATTTGTCATTATTTCAAGTATAACCACTGCTTTCAGCACTTTCTGTTAATCTGCACGCACAACACATTGGAATGTATAAGTTTTTGATTCTGGAATGATTAGAAAGCTAAGAATGTTTCTCTACTGGTACGAGAAACAATTTCTATTGAAATAATGTGTATATCATTAATTTTTTTGTGCATTGTGTGATTTGCAAAGAATATTTTTTCTATGGACATCATAGAAATATTATATGGACATCCAACTCGTTAAAATCTTCCTGTGGAGCCCCGGGAATACTATACGGATATTGAGAACCACTGATCTATTTCATTTTTCTAATTGTGGAGGAGCCTTCTCTGATGAATGGATAAAGAATGAATGTTGAATGGATGGAGTGCTCGAGTTGAAAAACTGCCGGTAGACGAAATTTTCATCCATTCAGGGAGATCTCAAAACAAGATCATCGGTATTCACGAAAATAAGGGAATTGGGATGAACTGTAAATGGAAAAAGTAAACAACCTTGTTGCAAAGTTTGAAACAAAAGACACATGTAAGTGTCTCATGCAACTACTCTTTTGTGCTTAATTTTAGGGGGGTCATATTGCACTTTTTGAAATTTTTCAACCTAATAACATTTTATAATGACCACTCATATTTTAGCAAAATGTGACCATCATCACTATCAGCAAAATTTTCACTGTCATTTTCATCCCGTTACTCATGGGCCAACTCTCCATCTAGCACTTCACAACCCTTGTTAGGTGGAACACTGTCTACCACTCCATCCAATGTCGCTTAAAACTATCTGATGGGATCATAAACTATTCTACTTCCTTCAGGGTTGTTGCGATTTTCCCGGTAGGTCATGCACTACCACCCTTCCACTTTATGAATATCTAGAACAACATCCACCCGCCTACAATTAAGCATAAAAGTGTACAATAAAGAATTTCACTAAAATGGAAGCTACCCATATGCTATTAATGCGTGTCATAATTATGCATTGATGCAGTTTTAGGCCTAATGCGACTTTACGAAAATGTAAGAAGTAAACGCTTGCACTGAATCTATGCATTTGACTACCAAACTCACGGGTGCCGACTTTTGATTTTCTCAGGAGGAGCTGAAATTAGAACATTTAGAAATTGCTTTCCATTACTACACTTAGTGGTTATATATTATATAATATATTTTACTTATTTTACTGAAGATAACGAAAGACAAAGCTATCCAAACAAACAGAGCAGATATACAGATATATAATAGAAGTTGCAATTTTGTATCATTATCTTGGGTTTCTGTGATTTTGACAACAAAACAGTGTTATATCTCACAATTTTCAGAGGGCGCTCAGCTCCCTCGTAGCATTGCATTGCAGGGGCACTGCAAGGCTGCTTATGTGCAGAAAATAAACAATGAACAGATGCCACTAAAATTTTGGCAAAGGCTCTGCTTCATCTCGCTTTCGTAATAATGAACAGGTTTACAGCATGAGGGTATTACTATACTGAAGACCCCTAAGTGGTAAACAGTTGTTGACACTTAACAACGAGATCACCTGCAAGAAGGACTCTAGATCTGGGAGGCAACTATGTATAAATATTTAAAAATCAAATTCATATGAAGTGAAATGACATTGAAAAGATAAGAGGTGCAAAAACTAGTAGAAGCTAGGAATACAAAGAACTATTGAGACGTCAAAAGCCGAAAATTGCGGGAGTTCCTATTTTAGCAGCAGTCGCAAACAGGTAAAAGTGCTTAACGTTTGCAACATATTAGGGAGCTGTCATTATTAATACTGGGTACAGGGGTGAAAGAATTTTTGGAGGGGTGTCAAATTTATTAACCTTGTTTTTTTTGGCTGTCAAATTGTTTTGCCAATTCATGATGGGGTAGCAAAATTTTGAAAACATTCCCACCATAAATATTATTAACATGCTAAGTGCAGAATGTTTATTTTTCTAAGAGAATATATATATTAATTCTATCTTTTTCAAAATAAATAATTTGTGAGTAAAAGGGGTTCTTCCACCCCTGTACCCACCATTTAGAATGACAGCTCCCTTAGTGGCACCTTTCATTGCTTATTCTCTGCAGATAAGTAGTCTTGCAGTGCCCCCCTCTCCTATCCAGTAAGTACATCACTGCAAAAGATACGCTATATAAATAAAACGAAGATAGATAGATAGATAAGAAATACAGATAGAAAAGAAGCCTACAACACCAGGTGTTCCCAGGCGGTCACCCATCCAGGTACTGACCTGGCCCTACTATGCTTAACTTCGGTGATCGAACGAGAGCCGGCGTTTTGCTTTTCTCACCCATGATTTTCTTGACATAAATGACACTATCCGACACTTTAATAATTGTCCTGCTTTCCCTGCCACTCGTCACCTTGGATAGCATGGAGTTTATTCATAGGCACTGACTACGTGGGGCTTGGGGGCTCGAGCCCCCTCTAGGCAATGCTACGAGGGAGTTACGTCCCCTCTGAAAATTGTGAGATAGAACCATAGAGATAATAGGATAGAACATTGTTTTGTTGTCAAAATCACAGAAACCCAAGATAATGATACAAAATTGCAACTTCTATTATATATCTGTATATCTGCTCTGTTTATTTGGATAGCTTTGTCTTTCGTTATCTTCAGTAAAATAAGTAAAATATATTATATAATATATAACCACTAAGTGTAGTAATGGAAAGCAATTTTCTAAATGTTCTAATTTCAGCTCCCCCTGAGAAAATCAAAGTCGGCGCACGTGAGTTTGGTAGTCAAATGCATAGATCCAGTGCAAGTGTTTACTTCTTATATTTTCGTAAAGTCGCATTAGGCCTAAAACTGCATCAATCCCATTGTACTAAATTCAGTTCAATGATCTATCCACCTTACATCATTATGACACACATTAATAGCATATGGGTAGCTTCCATTTTAGTGAAATTCTTTATTGTAGTTGTAGAAGACAATTTTGCATTTGCCTTTTGTTTCAAACTTTGCAACAAGTTTGCCTCGTTTTGAGACCTCCCAGTAATGGTTGAAATAGGCCTCTTGACATCTGCTTTCAATATCATTTTTACTGGATACTGTTGCCAAAATTTTTTGGCTCTAATGCCTGGCGGTATTTTAGCATACCGACCTCAGAAGTAATATACGTAGGAGGCAGGGGTGGATCCAGGGGGGCCGGTGGGCCATGCCCCTAAACGGCAATTTTTCCTATAGCAAACGATAGTGTTAAGAACCTTTTCACATGAAAAAGACAATTAAGGCTCCCCTCCCCAAAGTCCAACTGTGGATCCGCCCTTGGTAGAGGGAGTTTGCTTTACGAAGCGCGCTCATGCTTGAAAAAGGTGGCATTGAAAATTAAATTGGACCATTTTACTCGATATTTTGAACAAAGGGGCAGTTATCACTCCCCCCTGCTCTTTCATCTATGCACATAACCAATTTCAATGTGCGGGTCGTATGTTTCAAGAAGACAGCTGGAGATTCAATCATTTACTGTACACCCGGAGGGTAGCGATTTATGTTGCCCTATCATAATATGTAGCGTACCACACCTCTTTCTAGGGCCTCAGGAAATTTCTCGGGGCAGTTCCCCTCTGCTCCCCACTGTCCACTGGTCTGATAGCCTTGATACGGGGGTTATACGTGATTTCCCTTTCTATTGCAAGTTGTTCCTGTGCAAACTGGTTGAGTACGCATGCTTATTGTGGTTTTCCACACCCATTTCTCGAATGCAATACTCAATGTGGGATGCAGAGAATGTGTCAATATCCGCTCCTCTTGTTTTCGCGGATCAGTTATGGCAGTTGTGGGATTTACCAAGGCGTTCGTTGCATGACATAGCTGAATGTACGACCATGACCCGTGACACCTTGATTTATCTTTCTACAAAGTCAATACCCCCTGGTTTTGCGGTCGATGTCGTAGATCCCAAATTGAATGTTACCGAAAATAGACTGGTAGGCCTTGGTGATGCAAAATCCCGTCTGAATTTTATGCAAATGAGCTGTCTCCGGTTCATCACGTTCATATCGCTATGGAGCCGTGGTCTAAAATGCAGACTGTTTGATTATACTCTGGACTGTTTGTTAACACTTTTTGCTGGTTCGCTTCAGGTATTCAGCCAATTACCACGATTTTGTTTCTGCGCTCATGTTTGCACACAAATCCATTTCAGATTTAATTTGTAGTGCATTTCTAACATTAACATCATGTGTCTAAAAAACACGATGGTGTCACATTGTCATTGCCTATAATGAACTCCTGTTTGTGGTGCATAATCGGATCATGTATAAGATGTCATTTTATAGCTTGTGGGTCTTTTGCCCGTTACGTAACGACTCCAAGAGGGGAAGGTGCTTTGATATGTTACGCTATTGTTTATGAGAAAGGGAGGGGTCTCAAATCAGTAACTTTGGCGTTACGTAAGGGGTGAATGACTCCTGCTGTTTCCTTGGAACTAGACCCAAGGTGCATTCCGTGTAAGGTGCACTCCGAAGGAGCGTCAGAAACTGTGTGGTTCTCTGAAAGCTACGCCTGTGCTGTACCAACTCAAGGCAAAACTTGCAAAATCCCATTACATCTAGTTTCACAAGCCAACCTCCTTATGAATTTATACACGCTGGAGCTTTTTCAATATTTTCCACGCCGAATGCCGAAAATAAAACTTGCGAATTAGCAATGAGCTCCTACAAATACTCTGAACTTTATAGCCTACATTGATTCCAGAAAACTTTTATTCTATACTGCAAAGAAGTTGGCCGGTGTTTGTAGTCCTAATGATAATGCTGCATTTGTAATGTGGCTTCAGGTCCGGCTTTTCTACTTTGGGAGACAAAGGGCGTCACACCTCTTGAAGTGCTGTATCTTCAATGCGAAGACAGACTTTTCCTAGCTTTTGCCAGAGTATGGAGGCATGCACGTAAATGTGTGTTTTTGCCCTTCCGCTTAGAGTGGACTTGGCTTGATTTACCAGTCGTAATAATGATTTTGAATTTCATATCATCACGCAATGAATTATGAATGAAATTCTTCTCTTTTGTAAACAACGACCTGGGGGTTATAACTTGTGTTTACTTTGGTATGATGTCATGTATGCTGCCAATGAAATTTCAGGCCACAAGCAATCCAATTTGGCAGTTGCAAACGGGGGTAGGACGAGCTTTGATGCTTGAAAAACATCAATCGACTGCAGATGCGTTGAAAATTGTGATGATTTTAGTTTAATGATCATACCAATGGTGTAACAGTGATAATATACTTGTTGTTGATAATGTCCTTGTTATTAGAGATCTAGACCTCTTCCTTGCGCTTGTGTCGAAGATTGAAATTGTGAAGCTTTTTAAGTATTTCACTTATATTGAGCATGTTGTCAATGGAGTCGTTTCAAGAACTGCACACTGAGATCTGTTCACATCTATAGTAAACAATATTTGTATCAGTAATAGCTATTGTCTTGTTAACAAAAGCACCTACGTCATCTACAGTCCCCCGTCACAATACTCCAAGTGTCAAATTACTCATTAAACGTTTCACCAAGGTAACGATGTGAAACAAAAGCTATGAAAAATATTCCAGGGGTGCATTGCAATTTGCAAGGAGGCTCATATTGTTTATGCTGTATCTCACATTGAGAACCAGCACGTTGAATACAGCAGCCCTCCCGGCGTTGCTGTGACCTGCAGACGCCGAGTACTTCTTGCTGTTGATAACAGGAAAAAGCGCATTGTGATAAGCGATAAAACACAATCACATGCGTAGAGCGAATTATAAATGTTTATTTTTCTGTTTCGCTTGGAATTTCAGTAGGATATTTAATGCCTTGATGCGGCCTAAACAAATGTGGATCATCGGACCGTGGGCGTATAGTGTGACGTAATCCTATTGTGATTGGTCAAGGACAGGTGATGAATGTCGTATTAGTGTAGTCTTGCGTCAGAGAGTTTTACTTGCATCTAGCATTACCTCACATATTTTGGCGATTACGAGCAGACAAAGTTTGTCTCGGTGATACATTCAGTTTAGCATATTGTTTGCAAGGTTATCCTGTGTTTTGTGTGACAAAGTAACGGCATTGAAGCTCACCGGAGCCGATAACCAAAGGCGAGTGATGTAGACATTGGCCTTCTTGCTTGTTTTCGAAATTAACTTCCCTTGTGTGGGTCGTTTATCCCATTCCATTTGTTTCTGAAGCAATTGGAAAGTGGTTCAAACTAAATCATAGCTTTTATTGTGGAAAATGGAATTGGTTTGGATCGAGGATGAGTTGTAGCAGAATGCAAAGGGTTCACTGTTATTTATGCGATTTACCGCGGACGCCATGGGCGATTTTGCACGAATTTACCGAACCGATTTGTCGAGGCTGCTGCAATTACGAAGGGCCTGAGCGTATTGAAGAAGTTATTGATTATGCTAGGTACCTACGAAAAGGATGGGATAATCAGATTCGTGCCATTAAGTCTCAATCGGTCACATCAAATGGGACTTCAGCAATATCGAGTCCTAGCCCAGGAAGCCATTCTAGTAACAACGGCATTGACAATACTGCCCCACCGACTTTGAACTCAAACGGAATAGCATCTTCAAGCAATTTCCATCATTTGCATGTTCATTCGCGGGGTTATCCAAAACAACTCAACGGTGAAGATGAACACATAATTTTAAAACATGAAAACGGTACGCCCGTAGATCCATACCCAAAACGATTCTTCCCTGGCCATCCAGGGGATCATCCTGTGTTTATTCATTCAGACGTCGAAGATCCGGACAAAAGACCACAGAATTTTCCATCAAGACCAAAACATGAACTTCCAATGCCAATTCCACGACGTCATACTGAAATAGGTGAACTTCCACCACATGTTGTCAAGAATTTAGACATATTAAATGGCTGTGTTCCATTCGATGTCCGTTTTAAAAAGGAGCACTCGCTCCAAGCTCGCGTGATTTCCTTCGAAGTTGTTCATAGGGCGGGGGGAGGTAATTCCGATTTTGAGGTCAAGATGTACATGGAGTACCCAAAGAACTCAGGTTTGATGTATCAAAGTGCATCTGCAGTCACGAAAACGATGCACCAGGATTCTATGAAGGAGTGTGGTAAAAATTTATCTTCGGGTTTCAAATACCTCGAGTACGAAGTTCAAGGGAAGGAAAACGAGTGGAGGCAACTTGGAGATCTGCTATCTGAGCCGGTGCGTTTTCTAAAGGAGCCCATCTCGCTGGAATTATTGCCAGTTCGACTAAGCGAACAAGCCTATCATTATTCTGCAAGCTTAAGCAACGCTTTTAAAATGCGAAAGAGGAAAATTGAGGAGCCTGACCCATTCCCCCCTCCGCAACCCTCCAGGGCTCCAAGGCGAACATACAAAGAAAGAGAGGATGAGCAAATCCAGAGACATTTGTGGATGCAGTCGCAAGTTGATGCGCTCCGTCTATCAATGGCACAGTTGACCAACCCAATGACCCATCCAGGAGTCCATAGTATGTACCGCCCTGCTCTTACAGGGCCAGCTGTTGAACATGGCCGCCCGCAAGCATCTGTTCCACCAGTCACTGCAGTTTCAAGTGCATCACCAAATCACATACATCAACATGGGGGGCACAATGGTCCAATGCCTCCCAGCCCCCGTACCACCCCTTGGGGATTACCATCTTCAATGGCAGCACTCATTAGTGCAGCTGGGAGTGTAGAACCAGCAAACGGGAGCAGTCAGACAAGTAATGGCAATGCTGCAGTCACGCAGACATCAGATGTTCAAACAAAGGGCAAATCAACTGACAAAGAGCAGGAGTACACACAAGAGGGTGCCAGCCCTTCTGATGGGAAAACAGAGACCACTGAAGGTAACAATAGTCCATCATCAGGGACATTAACAACAAGTGCAAAAGGGAGACAAGGGACCAAAACTAATCATTTAAAATGCAGCATTTGTGGAGACCTATTGGAAGACACCCACTTTGTTCAGTGTCCTTCTGTTGGAAATCACAAATTTTGCTTCCCCTGCTCAAAGGACAGCATCAAAAAGCAAGGCTCTGGCAGTGATGTTTTCTGTCCCAGTGGAAAGCGGTGTCCATTGGTTGGAAGCAATCTGCCATGGGCATTTATGCAAAGTGAAATCCAGACAATTTTAGCCACTGAAACAAAGGTGAAAGAGGAAGCAAGAGAAAATGGGGAATCTTCATGAACCTATATCTGCACAAACAAATATGTTGTAGGTATTGTATTATAAACATGTGCAATTTTGAATTGAACTTAGTCATGTATTTTGTAAGTTTGATTTTGTTTGGTATTTGTGACAAAGTGTAATTCCTACTGTATTGTCAACTTGTGATCTGTGAGGGAAAGTGTAGTATAATGCCATTTTCCAATATGTTCCTCCATTTCAAGCACATAGCTGCAGGAGGCATGACGTGTAGTGCCTTCAGCTGAAAAGCTTGGCACCATTCTGGCCCCCTATAGAGTTATTGATCTGCAAGTTAAATACTCAGATAAAATTCTTGCCCCCAAGGTAATGGTACAGGGAGGTTTTTCCCCTCCATAGCAATACCTCCAACTATTTGTAGCTCCATTTAATACAGAAGAGCCATTTATTTTATTATTCAACTCAGTTTATACATGTATGATAAACAGAAATATTAGAAATAAGTCGCTGCACAGATGTTGATGGTGCTGCTGATGAGAGATTTTACTCTAGGCTTATGCATTTATCATTTTGTACATTTTCCAGCAAAGACACTTGCCAGTTTGGCCCTGCAGTAATTAAGTTCTACTCAATTTCTTTGTCAAAATTTGCAGCTTTTGCATGCAAAATATTGTACAGCTAGGGTAGAAAAGTTTTCATTCAGTGCATATTTCAGGTTAGAAATAAACATTTACCTCTCAGATTGGTTACTCCATGTCTGTTTTAGATAGGGCCTAAAGGTAGTTTATTTACATGGATTTTTGTGCAATTTCTGTATTATAATTCTCTATATTGTGTAATCCATGCCCTTACTGGTGTAGTTTTGTGTGATTTAGCTCTTTTTAATGCAGCCCTGTGTTTGTTTTCAGTGATTGTAGGCAGATTATTCCCGTGCAACAAAAATTGTCTTGGCAAAACACCTGCCACTTTTGTTTGTCAATTGGATTTCTAGCAGTTATGATTTCAACATTGACCCAGCAAGCAGTGCTCTAAAACTGCATATTTGAATGGAGAACTCAACTACACTAAAAGTTTGCTTCGTTCAAGGGTGACAGGGCTTATTTGAATTGGTGCTGGAATCTTGTGTGCACCGCTAGGGCCAGGAAACTCACGTTTCAAAACTGCGTTAGTGCATTGAAAATTTATCCCAAATGTCTTTCTGGTCATGTACAAGTGTATACTATTACTGGTGCTTGACACACCCAGTTATCGTGTAGCTGGAGAAACCTACGTTACGAGAGCTACTATTGATTGATTGTGCACCAATTGCCCTGAAGCGTTGAACATTGATGAGCTGCCATTAGTAATTCACTACCATGACTACATCACTTTCCAGTAGTAATGAGTACAATACGCTACGTAACTTTGCTTTGTTTTGATCGCCACACCTTAAGGAACGTCGTTCCACAAATGGCCTAACTTTTGCTACCTCACACAGCCCCTATCCCTGCCGGTCAATTGACTATTGCGGCTGGGACATGTTGTTTGCCACGTAACTTGTTCTCCGCATTGTTTTGGAAGTCATTGTTGCTTTACGCCCCCATTTTGATCATGATAAGGTGTGTGTGCTATTTAACTACCCCTATTTGACGGCAAATCTGCTGCGACCTAGTTATGAAACGGGTTTGCAAAGCGAAATAGGAAACCGGCCACTGTTGAAGGGAAAGATAAGATATAGATGTAGGATGATTTATGAATTCGTTGTTGATAGTAAACGATTGTTCTAACATTGATTTGTTTAACGACGCTCTTTCCCCCCTGTAAGACTGACTTCATTGGCTTTTTGTATCTAGGATGGTATTTTGTTTGTAGGCTACGATTTGTGGTTTCGTCACAAAGATTTCACTCTTAAGCCGGTTAATGTTGGTTAATGAATTAAGGCCAGGCTTTGTTCACCTTTGTAAGACAGGAAAGGTAATGCCCCAGTGGTTATCCCCCTTTGCAGGTTCATGTTTCAACCCAAACCATTGCCCTTTGCGGGAAACACTGGAAGGAAATAATCAGTGAGTATTAGAGGAGAATTTTAGCACGCACACTTGCTCCAAGAGCTAAACCATGCCTTCTTCAGAAACGTAGGGAAGTGGGCATAGTTTTTGCGGCTTGATCTGGCAACCATGCCCCCTCCACTCAGCTTACCTGTCAACGATCCTGTTTTTGCATGACGTGTCAGACATTCACGTGATGTGTTAGGCCGGTAGTTTCATTCCCCTTTCATTTCTCGATCATCGAAATACAAACGATTGTGGCAACTGTAATTTGCTTCAATTAATAAATCAGCACTTTTGACACCTGTTAGCACTTTCAATGCGATGTTGGAAGTTGGAAATGCTCTACATTTTCCAATAATTAGAGCAGTAGGAATTACGGATAGGTGTCATTTCGAGTGCATCCACTGTGTGAAATCCGTCTTTGGTGGTTTTAGCCCTTAACAGTTTGCAATGGACTAAATAGGTACTTGCAGTATTTCTTCGCTGCATTAGTGCACGTACAAGAGAGCTGGGCTGGGAATCAGTAAGAAGGCAGTCATTATCTGAATTGCTAATTCTAATTACGCTTTGTGTTGTAAAAAAGAAATTTACAAGAATATTGAGGCTAAAAGTCACTAATGTTTCAGAACAATTTAAGAATAATTCGAGGCTCAAGCTTCATGAAGACGTAAGAATTTGTTTGTATCCTAGTTATAATATTGCTTTTCTGATGAACTTTTGCATTATCGACCTAAAATATAAACTCTTGCTTGGTTGTATGATGTAGTAAAACATCAACAAATATTTGAGTATATTACTTAGGCTTTTAGGCAATGTTTATCTTGTATTAAAAGCATTTTACGAGTAATTCTAGGCTGAAATTCAGAAAAATATAGGACTATTGAGACTCAGACAAAAGTTAAATATTCCTGTAGGAAAAGGTGTATTTGAAATATATAAACGCATTTTGTATAAGAAATCACTTCTTAAACAGCCTAGTCTAGACAGCCTAAAATTTAAGAAACTTTTCGAACTACAAGGAAAGAGCAAGGAAGCTTCAAACAAATAGCACATTGAAATTGTTACTTGGTTCAACATGAAACTACCAAAACAATATATGACATTGCTTTAGAATATAACTCACACTGACGTATTTCGTTTGTTATAGGACTAACAGTTTGCTACATTTACGTTCTGAGTACGCTTTCTCAGCCATTTAGTTCGCTAAATTAAGAAACTTTTAAAAAACTTTTAGAACTAGAATGTGGCCAAAAATTGAGAAAGTTTTAGTACAGGTTTTTTTTATAAGAAAAGAGTTTATAAGAAAATGAGGCTCAGATCGTCAAAATCTTAAGAAAATCCTAAGAAAATCACGAGGCTCAATTTCCAAAACTTAGTGTTTTTATTGGCCAAAAATCGATATTTTGTCGTTATTGCATTCAAAATGTTAAAGATGGAATTCAAATTCAAGTATACGATATCAATAACGAAAGTGTAAGCCACTTTAGCCAGATTATTTCAGTAAAAGTTATGAAAAATTTAAGAAATTCTCAGGCTTAATTTCGGGAAAAGTTAAGAAGATTGAAGCTCAGGCAAAATGAGGTTTTCTTATAAAAAAGAAATGTATATAGTAATACGGTCAGGACAACATTTAATTGAGGATTTTCAACTGGTTCTGGCACAAGATGGTTTATCAAAGTGCTACAATAAGCAAAAAAGGTACATTTTGCAATGCTTTGTCCCCGTTTAATGCCTAAAGTTGTCGAAAGAGACCAGTACTTGTGGGACAGGCTAAAGATTTCAATGAGTGATGGGCAGGCAATGGGACCTAGTTGGACACTTTCCACGTCAATCAGTACGTTAAAAGATGCCTTGAATAAAGCGGGCTCTGTAGCCCTCCCTCCTTAGATCTAGAGATATGGTAGCAAGCATTTATCAGTCGAACAGCTTTTGATCGAGCCCTGAAACTGTTGGTAGAATCTCTGTTCGTAGTAGCTACAATCCCGGCCAAAATAGTTGGAACACTTCGAAGATTTCCACGCTTTTTCTCTCCTGATCCACCCCTCCCCCCGGTACAGTGTTGAATCGTGAAGAATTTTTGCCACTTTTGGAGTACCATGGACTATGGAACTTTAGATCTGTCCTTCCTACCCACAAATCAACATTGTTTTAGGGGGGAGGGGGAGAGGGAGGCAAAAACTGGAAGGTTTGCCAGATTCACTAGAATAGCTATGAAGCTTGTCTACAAGATAACTTTTGCTAGCGTTCCAACAAATTTTGGCGAGGATTGTAGGTATTATTTCACTGAAAGTAGTGAAGGTGTGAACTTTTCTGGTGTTCAACATGATACCATGGCAAGCATTTAATTGCTGTCAATCATTTTAGCATCTGGAAAGTTGCAGTTAAGTACTTTGCAGTATTACTATACAAGAATGTAGTTTCAATAAATTTTTACCTTTTCATTTCTTTTCTAGATTGTAGTACTTGTGTGTAACCATTTTAACAAGGGGGGCTGCAGGTGCAATTTCATAGAGTGGGCGTGGTTTGGTTGCAGCCACGCCCATGTTTTTAAAGATGAGGACATGATGATAAAGTCTAATTATGACACAATTACTTTCCAATGTGTTGTATTGTATCGCTATAATGAATTTTTGCACTGTTACATGGCTATTGAGATCTTCAAGATTTTAAGTGAAGTAATATAGAATATATGATATGTTAATAACCGCAATTAGAAAAACTTCAGTGGTTATGTAGCAGCGAGAAAATTCATCGTAGCAATACAATACAACACATTGGAAGCAAGGTCAGTGCACTTCAAAAAGCAAGATCACTGCAAAAATATTTGGGGGGCTTACCGCCCCCAAAATGAGAAAAAATTTTAACAAGAGAGCTCAGCCCCACTGAGCCCCTTTAGAGATAAACCCTGGTTTGTATTAATAGCGTATCACACGTATCATAATTTGATTCTTTTATCAATTTCAATGTTGAGCACATTGTATTAAAGGTAACTTTGTCAATAGCAGTATTACTCTATAGTTAGACACCCATTGGCAAAGTACCTTAACATGTGAACCCCCCCCCCCCATAGCTTATTCATATCATACGTTAAAATAATTGCATGTGTTTTGAAGGATGTTGCTGTTTAGTCCACTTGCCTCTACAAGGCGTTGAGCAGGCATTTTTTAAACTTGAGGTCAATCTAGCATAGATAAATCGCGCGTTTCCTATGGATGATCTAAAAGATTTCATATGGTGGTAGGTGACTGTAATGCAGTGCCATTATGCTTTTGCTAAGAATTCCTAGGCTTTTGCTGTTGGTTCACTAATTGGTTGCAGTATGTGAATGATTGGGTGTTCGATTAGGCAATTGATCGATGATCGATTACATGTCGCCAATCATCGATTATCTGCGATCGATGATCGATTACCTACGATAGATTTTGGGGAGAATCAACCAATGTTTGTGTTTAGGCTGAAACAACTTCCCTTTGCCGGCTGAAATCATTGATGGAAAGGTAGCGCACTTATGCGGCACCCTTACCATATTGCACTTCAATTTTGGCTAAAGATCAATTTCATCAGCGTCTTTGATCATGGACGTTGGAGGACATCAAATTTAGGGGGGCTGTAAGCATTCAGAAATTGTGCCCGGGTGAAACGGATTTCTGCCCAACTTGGGGGGCTGCAGCCCCTGCCCCCGCCTCCTACGCTTACGTCTGTGATGTACTAGAGCTGACTTAATAAACAGTGGCTGCTAGTAGCAGGGTTACCTGTGTCAGTTATCAAGATTTAGTTAATGAAGGCATAATTATGCATTGGTGGCCGCTTATTCTTCCTTTTTTTAGGCATCAGCAGCAGAAAGTGCTAATCAACTGGTAGCTCCAGAGTAGAATTGTTCTTATCAGCAGTTTTGTGTGTATGTAAATCTGTAGACTGACGTCACTAGAAGATCTTGTGTACTGTTTGATAATACTCCCACAAAGTGGAGCAATTTTAATTTGCGTAAATAAGTTGGTTTTTCTTTGGCGGAATAAAGAAGTTATGAAAAGCTGCGAGGCGTACAGATTCCTTAGTGAATAAACTCTAGACACAAGCAGGCTAGACGTGGCCGTAGTGTTGCCAACACCATCGTCATCATTAACATTATCTTGTGGGATCATGACTATTAATGTACTGTCATGACGTAACACTGTAACCTCAAGCAAGTGTTATGACATGACAGAATCTCACTAATTCCCAATCCTCTGGTTGCGTGCTGTTGCTAGATCCGGTTCTTGTTAAGCCCGGTTTTCTACCATTCACATGGTTACCACAAGTAGGTATTTCTACCTATTTCAGGGACTCTCAGAGCTTGGTAGGCTGTAGGGAGAATCTACGGGAGAAATAACATAAAATAGGTAGTTTTCTTGAATCTGTAAGGACATTTTACAATTGGAGCTCTGACTAAAATAAATTTGCTTGGAAATTCTTGCATAAAGTTAACAAACAGTTTTTACCAGATCTGAATTATTTGAAAACCAAGCAGTTCAAAAAGTAAGCCAGACGAGACAGTGGTGAAGGCAGGAATTTTCCGACGGCGGTTGACTTCTCCGACGGGGGGTAATATGCCGTTAGCAGGGTACTATAACTGCTAAAAGAAGCTCTGAAAAAGAGTTGTTCCCCTTCCCACGGGGGGCCAACATGTTTCAACAGGGAATCTATACTCCCCTCTAGCGGTCCCCCAGTGCCACCCCTGTTTAAAGATTGACTACTAGCTGACAAATTTATATGCTATAAGCAATTGTGAAGAAATATGCTCAAAGGAACATTGTGAAACTGTTATTTCCTTTCTTTGGTGTAGCTATTATTTTTTATAGTTTGCATTGATGGTTATCGATTATGTACTATTTGTTGAAAACAATGAGAAATGTGGGTAAAAACGTAGGTATATTCTTAAAAGTATAGGGAATTATGGGTAGAATCGATACTGACGTGCGTAGGTAGAAATAGGTAGAAATGGACAGCGCATTCGCGAAAAACGATAAATCTTGCGTGGCAATACTGCCCACTCAGCACATTTTTTCACAAGGCAGTTTTCAAAACTTTCTTACGCCTTTTGTAACAGTATTTGTTGAGTTCTGGCGTTTTGCGTATGCACATAAAAGGAGAATGTATAATGCTGCATACACCTGAAATTATGATAAATCTTCATTGATAACAAAAGACAGAATGTTGAAGATAAACGAAGATAAAATACGTAACATTTTTAAAAACAGACAAATGGACTTTAAATGCTTTCACTTTCTGATGTTAAGAAAAACCCAGTACTAAGCTTTCTTAACCAACTCTTTGAGCAGTCAAGGGCCAATTTCTAATACACACTTTCTTTATGAGAATAAAGTTTATAAGAACATTCAGGTTCAGAATCGCTGAAATTTAAGAATAGTTTAATAACAATGCAAAGCTCAAGTTTCATCAAGACTTGAAATTTTTGTGCATTCGATTTTAGGTACCGTTTTACAGATTAACTTTTGCTTTTGCAATATTCATGCAATATTTATTATTCTATTCCTCCTTTGATTTGCTTTATGATGAAATAAGACATAGACAAAGATTTGAATATAATCCTTTGATTTTCAGATGTAGCTAAACATTCTATATTTAAGAATCATTTTAGGAATAATCTAAGGCTCAAAATCGAAAAAATTTAAGAATATCGAGGCTCAGTGAAAAATTAGATATCCTCATAAAAAAGTGTGTAGACCAATTTCTAAAAGAAGAAATATATATTGGCGTCTAAAAACTCCAATTCTCGTCATCTTATTCGTAGAATTTGGCTAGTATATGCATTATTAGAGTACAAAACTCCAATGCCATTATCTAAAATATGTACAAGATCTTACTTACTATGCATTGGCCAGGGTCGCTTTTATTGTTTTATTTCATAGTCGGAATAAAATTTAAGTCTAGCTTACTGCAAGCTAATTAATTCAAGACACTCGTTAAGGCCGGATTCCATCAGAGCGATTTCATTCGCGTAAGCGCTGCGCCTGGAAGTTGACGCTTGTTTACTTACTCTGTTTATTTTGAGTAGGCTGTTATACCTAGCGTTTTCAACTATGCATGCCGCATCCAGGCATGGCACCCCTAGTTTAACGACCCTTCCGAAGGTCAGCGGAGTGAGCTGTTTTGGTCGTTCATCTGGAAGGTCGCCTTTCCAGTTTCTGACCGTACACAGCCATGCTTAACTTCAGTTGAGCTATTGGAACTGACTCTGCCGCTTGGCCACTGACAGAAGTTCCACTCCCATACTCTCAAATATGACTGCGCGCGATCATCTCTCACCTCATTATTTTCTTGCTGCGCATGCCTGAGAGTTGAGCGCTGTGCCCTCTCGACCAAAGCGCTGCAATGGAAACCGTCATTTATTCAACTCCTAGCAGAAAGGGACAAATATGAAGGGCTTTAAAGATAGTTTTCATAAAAAATGTTTGTACAGCACCTTAGGGTATATTTTAGAGTGGTTTTGGCCATACTTTGTTGTCTTGGTAATCTCGATTGTGGTTTTGGAAATTTAAAAGTGTTGCCAGCTTCCTTCCTCATTTTACAGATGTCTTATTTCTCGGAAGTATTGTTCGAGAGCAGTACAACGTATCTGAATGTGGTTTCAAACAATGTACGTTTACACAAGAAATTTTGGATTGTTTGAAGGGTGTTGTCTCCAAGAATGCTCAATTAGGGTGCGGTCAAGCGCTATCATAGCAAAGTGTGGTCTTGGATATATTCCTGGAAATAGGCCCTCCAGCACCTCCTTAATATGCATGATCTTTATGCCATGTTTTGTTTAATGAAGCTTGGTTATTGGGATGTGCAGTGAAATTCATTTACGGCAAATGCAAACATGGAATATAGATTTTAGCGTGGTTTATGAGCTAAATGTAAACTAAAATCATTTGATACGTGCAGCGAATAGTCTTGCAAGCTTATGGTATGCCTGCAAGACTATTCACTTCACGTACCCAACGATTTTAGCTTACATTTAGCTCAGTGTTATATCTAGATCTAGAGGCATTTCGACCACATGTCGGGATAGACCTCGAATACATACCGCGTACTGGGATAGATTTTCTTAAATTTTTCTTAACTTTTACTGAAATAAACTGGCTAAAATGGTTTACACTTTCTTTATTAATATTATATACTTGAATTTGAAGTTCATCTTTAACATTTTGAATGCAATAGCGACGAAATATCGATTTTCGGCCAATAAAAACACTAGATTTTGGAAATTGAGCCTAGTGATTTTCTTAAGATTTTCTTCAGATTTTTGACCATTTGAGCATCATTTTCTGATAAGCTTTTTTCTTATAAAAAACGAGTAATTCAAAATAGATCTTTCCTCTGTTTCAAACGGTTCATTAAGAATCTTGAGCACTAGTGAATGTTCTCATCACAGCGTTCTTAACTGAAGAAAGATTTATTTTTGAATTTAATCAATTTACTTTCTGCATATCGTATAGATTAAATTTAACTTTATGATAATTTTCCTGTATGCTTATTACTAATTCTCCTTGCCAGATTGGATGAAAATACGAAAGATTACAACTATGAAGGATTAGCCAGACCTTTGGTTAGTGACAGTTCTGTGGAGGAGGTGAGGTGCCCTATAATTCTGCATTTAGGTGCTATTCAAAAATTATTTACACTCCGAAAGGAGGAAGGGGGTACCCAGAAAGCGTGTGGAAGGGTACAAGGGGAGAGGGGGCTCTTCCAAGAACATACGCACGCAAGATCACAATTCATATTGATTTTTATGCAAACAATTGATAATTTTTTAACTTCTCGGGCATATATCAAATTCTGGAAACTTTGAAATTACTGAGATAAACAACAATATCAAATATTTAGGGGTGTGATGACTTGAAAATATGTATGTTCATGGGGAGGGGGTGCCTTGCAAACGTACAAAGTATATACTTTGTGAATGGCTCCTTGTATCCCCATTAGAAAGGTACGAGGCATCACTTCCCATCTTTGGCCTACAGGTCATTTGTGAACCATATGTAAAGGAAAGGTAGTCCCGTATACTTTCGTATGTAGGGGAGTGCCTGTTAGAGACGACACTTGTCTTGAGCCATCGGCATGTGGGTAGGGTGGCCAGTTCCTTTCCTCTCCGCCGTTATGAATGCATGATATATAGCATGCACCAAAATCCCGCGCAAACCTGCCCATATTTGACAGCGAAGTTACTCAATTCACGGAAAGATGAATCTGATGATGTCAGCTATTTGAATGGAAGTGCGTGGGTTCTTTCTTTGGGAAAAAAGATGCTCAAACTTTTGTTCTTAGAAAAGCAGTTTCCATTCACTCAATCGAAAGTTGATGAACTTCAATCTGCGGGATATCGCCTTAACATGATTTGAATTGCTTCCTTCTCTTGTGATGGAAACACTAGGCTTATCTAACAGAATCTTCTGAACTATGTTTATGCATACCACACACACACACACCCGCAGACACAAACACACCAATACAAGTTAAGTGGTGGGAATGAATATCTGCTTGCAGTTTTTTGGTCAGGCCATCAATAGCGACACGTTTTTTTATAAGAAACCACCTTATAAGCAACCCAGTACAAGACAGCCTAAAAGTTAAGAAACTTTTAGAACTACAAGGAAAGAGCTAAGAAACTTCAGAGTATTTACAGACTATTTACAAACTTCAGAGAATTAAAACATTGGAATCTTTGCTGGGTTCAACGTACATCTTTACCAAAACAATGTAAAGCAAATGCCAACTCATTACTTAATAACCTATCCAAGTTGCCCAGAACAACCTAGGTTGTTTTATGCGGGTTTCCACTGTATTTCGGCTCAGAATCGCTGAAAATTGAAATTTATGTAAGAATAATACAAGACTGAAGTTTCATCAAGATTTAGAACTTTTGTGTATGAGTTATTGTACTGCTTGTACGATATCTTTTTCACTATCGATACAATATTAGTTATTCTACTCTACTTTTACTTTGCTTTATGATAAAGTACGACTTCAATAAAGATTTAAATATTATCCTTTTATTTTCAGATGACACCTATTATTTACGAATAATAGAATATTGAAGATCAGCGAAAACTTAAGTGGTCTTAGTAAATTTTGTGTTTCGAGACGGCAACTTTACAACAATGAGACTGACTTTATTAATGTGTGGTTCGGGAAGAATGATTCACCTTCTGACGGGGGCTATCACCATCCAATAGGGGATATAGCCCCATAGCTATCACAAGATATAACACTAGTTACTTTATATACTAGCAGGTTGTTTGCCAGGTGAGCATGACGCCTCTATAGCTCAGTGGTTAGAGCACTGGTCTTGTAAACCAGGGGTCCAGAGTTCGAGTCTCTGTAGGGGCTGGAAGTTTTTACCACTTTTCGTTTGAATGCTATTTTTGAAGTTCGCAGTCAATGGGTGTTGCATTTGCCTTCCAAATCACGGGGTTGTGACCCCCCATACCTCGGTTATACACCAAGGTGTATACCATGTACTTTGGCCCGTAAATCCCCGACGTTGAGTCAGGCAACTCAGGTGTACGCCATCCTTCAATGCTGGCGTACGCCTGAGGAGCTACTGGTGTACCTCAGGGTGAGTTTTCATGGAGTATACCCTGGGTTATACATTCTGTTACATGCTATGTTGTGACGAAATGCTAAATGTTTAGCAAGGGGACTCAGAACAAAATTATGAGCTTCACACACTTTAGTTTCGGGCAAATTACTTTGACATTTCTCGAACCAAGCTTTTTAATACGTCGGAAAAAGACGTTGGAAATAGAGATGAACTGTTGGAAATAGACATGAACTTGAAGAAAGAGTTCGGTACGAAGGACACTTCTTGCCCCTCTGCCCAGTGGCGGCTCCACTGGCGGCTCCACTGGCGGGGGGCGGGGGACTCGTCCCCCCCCCACTTCTTGCTAGGATCAATTTTCTAATTCGTCCAAATTCGATGAGAAAGTGTTAGGGTTGAGGTGCAGCGCCTCCAGCAAGATTTTGAAATGGCTGTGGCAACCCAATTGCATCATAATTTTAGGGCGTGGCATCCAAAATCCCCAGCCTGCGATGGTTGGCGCTGCCCCCTGTCCACAATAGGAGAGGGCATAGGGGGGTAACTGCCCCTCAGCGTAGGCGTCCCTGTGCAAAAGCTAGGAGAGTTTCAGTGCTAGAAGGAAACAAATTTCCTTTTAAAGAAAAACTTTTATTTAAGGTGTACGAATTTGCAATTGAAAATGTTACGCTTCAGAGGTGCACCTGGAAAAATGTACAATAGAACTAGCTTTTATTTAAATTTCTGATCTTAATATTTTGCCTATTGAGCTTTAAATCGGATATGTAGTCTGACCTTAAATTGGATGTTGTACGTTTCAGTGATTTGAAGAGGTGAATTTCTCTCATAAATATTCTTCCACACCCATTACACTTTCCCCTCGTCTATTTTTGGCGTGCGTACCATTTCAAAAAAAATAATCTCGAGTGTGCAGATGTCAAACTTGAAGTCTGGCTTCTGCTTCTTACTTTAATTAAGATCTATCTTTTTGCTCTAATTGCTGTTTTTGTTTCTTAGGTAAAAGATGAAACAAAAACTATAAGTAGAACAGAGATCATTGCCCCGATTGATCGGTATTTGGTATGAATTGTTTGTTTTTACTAACTGTTTTTCATGGAAAAGCTATCCTCATAAAGCAAAATTGTAGTGTGGGTGTAGCCTTTGTTGTTTCTCAGTTTATTGTACAAGTAAAACACAAGTTGATGGTATGAATTATAGTTTGAAAATCTGAAAAATGGTATTCATCAATGTTAAGGTTATGGTTAGGATTACATTTACTTATGTAAAAACACTTTGTTGTGTACTGACGTTTTTCAGCGTTCGGCGTAGATACTCGTGATACCTTGAAGTCAGGATTGTTTGAAAGACGTGATTCTTTTGCTACCCAACGAGTACTGCGTAGAACTGCTACCTGAATCTAGTTTACCACAGGCGATCAACTTCTGAATCTCTGCGAGATGAATCGATCGCTGTCAAGTCAAGGGCAGCTGTATCTCTGTGCCCGCTCACCACGATAAATCTCCAGCCATGCACTAACATTTAATGAAATATTATGCATCATGGGCTAACATATGATGATGATGATGATGATGATGATGATGATGATGATGATGATGATGATGATGATGATGATGATGATGATGATGATGATGATGATGATGATGATGATGATGATGATGATGATGATGATGATGATGATGATGATGATGATGATGATGATGATGATGATGATGATGATGATGATGATGATGATGAGTATGATGATAGTGATGATAGTGATGATGATAATGATAGTGATGGTAATCATGATAATAATAATAATAATAATCACCATCATCATCATCATCATCATCATCATTATTCATCATTCATCATGCATAATTTGTTGTTATTTTCAACTTCATCTGCAATACCTTATAGAGCATCATTTCGTAATCTCAAAAGTACGCATGCGTGCATGGACGATTATTATGGTCTTTTTGATTGTTTCATGTTCACTTTCCTGCGTTGGCCTGTCGCCTACTCTTTAATTTCATTTCATTTCATTTCATTGAACAATAATTCAGAGAGGTAGCCCTTCAGCCGTAACCCTGGAACAATTCTAGCATGTACTCTTACATGATTTGCCTTTAACCTCATCGTCGCGTTATATTTTCGTTTAGTGTTACCCGTTGCATGCCCAGTTGACCAATCCATCAGGGGATCAAAGGAATATGAGGCAGATTCCTGCAATGCACAAAAGTCCTAGCTTAGCAGCACAAAAGGAAGGTAGGAATTACTCCTTCGTTTACACATCCTAAAACAGATTCCTTATAGTTTTAGTTTCCGTAGCTTGTAAGTCGGTGAAAATTTTAATTATTTTCTACAAAGAAAGTAACTCAATCTCAAATGATCTTGGATATCTTAAAAAGACTTTTTTATCAGCTATGCTTTGGCATTGTTCTGTCATTATCCCGAAGCTTGTCTTCTGGGGGACGAGGCATTTTCATGATTTGGGAAAATGCCACCACCTCAAGCCTCAGACTGGACCTCCCTCAGGTTTAAAAATGAAGCTCCAAAGGCCTAAAAGGAATGTGCTAGAAAATCGCTTGTTCCTGTAGTGCCTCTTTTAAAGTATTCTCAAGGGGCACGTGCCCCTGCCGCCCGGTCAACACGTAGGCCCGTAGACAATGGGAAGGCAGGGGGTATTGTTCCCCAATAATTCACCGCTGTTATATATATATATA
>WIPJ01002025.1:659827-697413 GCA_018155075.1 Cassiopea andromeda
TATATATATATATATATATATATATATATATATATATATATATATATATAGCATACAAGTGCTTCCAGCTTTTGCTGGACTTCTACGTCAGTGCTCCCACCCCCAATTTCAGTTCAGCTCTCTACGGGCCAGCCAACACGCCACTGATGCTCGTGTTAGTCTGCAATGCATTTCTGGAAGGAATTTAACGATTTGCCTGGTATTATATGCAGTTATTGAATCTGTATTCAAACTGCAGAGAACCATCAACTTGCGTTAAAAATGCATTGTTGAAGCACTCTCTCCTTTTTTACAATTATGAGTTAACTCTTACAGATAGACTCAACATTTTCTTCCAACTTCACCCCCTGTCAGTAATTTTCAAAGAGCTTTAGTTAAGCTTGATTTGTTGCTGTCACAAACTGTAGACTGTTACTGCAGAAGATCATGTCTTTTATTCGTCACGTGCTTTAGCCATGCAAGTCCGAAGCAGCATTCAACAGTTTGATATTTTCCAACAACTTTTATAAGACGTAGAATTGCTAGATGAACAAGCAGGGGCGTATGGTGCACTCAAAAAATGGGAGGCACATGCATTCAAGCGCACCCTCACAAGCAGAAAGGGGCAACTATGTAAGCTAGAAAGGAGCACGTTACATAAAAATTTGCGAAAAGTGGGGGTGCCCCCTTGTTTCACATCAGTTTGCACAAACCCACCCCTCCCTCCCTCATCTGGCTAGGTACGTGCCTGAAAATAGCCAGTGGTTATTTTTTTCCAATATTCTTTCCTCGTTTAAAAGGAGCACATCACACTAGTAGTCAGAAAGTTCTAGATGAAGAAAGCAGCAGAGGAAATTATGTAGCAGCTGGTAGAATATTATCAGAAGTACAGCAAAGACGAAGGAGACTGGAGAGTAACATTGGTGCAATTTTGAGACAAAAAGAAGAGCAGAGATTATACGAGTATCTTGATCAGCATGAAAAGTAGGTGATGTTGCTGCAATGTGTTTCCTTGTCTCTAGCTTTTTAAGCATTATCTCTTTTAATTTTTTATAAATTTGATTTGTTATTCATAAACTTGCCAGAAACGTTCAGCATCGAATTTCTGCCTTGGATACTCCATAATAGCTTTTCTTTACCTAGCTACTTGGCTAGTGTACCTTTCTCGTTCAATATCCTTTTTTATCTTTCATTTGGTGAATAGATCATATTGTTCTATCTTGAGCCTATCAGCTTTTATTTCTGGGATTCTATTGGCGATGTCATCAGAATCTCACATTTCATTATGCATCGGCGTAGCATTATAGCCTGTGTGAACGCTGCATAAGGGAGCATGGCGATTGTCATTTACCCTTTCGAGTTCACTAGCTCGACATCAACTGCGAAGTTTGTTTTCCTCCTTAGTTATTGTTTTGCATGTAGCTGGTAATCGTATCTAAGTTTAAGTTTAATTTTATGTTTTATATGTAATGGCCCCGGGGTAGTCAGGTATTGCTCTTCGGGGTATGATCGTCTTTGTAGTATAGTACTGTTTGGCTTGTAAGTAATGTTTTATATAACTCGTTGTAGGCTTTTCATTCTGAATAAAAACAATCTCTATTCTGTGTTAGAGTCTTCGTGTTGACCGAGGCTCTTTCTCCATATGCTTACACCAGCCAGTGGTTTATACCAGTAGCCTTCTTTTGATCTGTTTATAAGCTGCGTCATGACCATGTGATTTTCATGCTTTAACGGGCAGCTTTTGCACCCGATCATGTGACTTATATGATAATTGCACTTAGGAAGCATTGTAATAGGGGACACATTTTCATGAGGGGTGCTCCCACTAGGTAGAGGGTCCCTGTAAATCGCAAAGCTACACTTAACCTGATAATTTATTGATTGAAGACACGTGCCACGTGCTCATTCCCCAGTTCTTCCAATTTGATTAAGAATAGATGCCCATCTGTGGTTTGTTTAACAATGCATTTTAACTCTTTTGTTATGATGGTGGAGCTCTTCAATGTTGATTGCTGATGTTCATATCAAATTGATTCCTATCTGTGACAGAATATGGACTTTAAAATCGCTCTTTCCTGCAATCTGTTCTTTTTGTAGTAAATAGCTAAATAGAGTTCTTGTGTTATTGTTATTCTTCTTAGTCCTTAATTAGCTTTTCGATTATTTAATGAAATATTGCTTCTCGAGGAGTTTAAAGGGGTTTGAAGGTTTCGATTTGATAGGGGGCATTTACAGTATATGTATGCGCAAATTCTTGAAAACTTTAACTCTTCCCCCCCCCTGTACGTCAGTATATACTTGATTATACACACCCTTGTACGCATAAACGCTCTTTACCAACCCCCTCTTCTGCGTGCTTACGTAGAATGTGAATGTTACCATGGCAGTTTTGTGTTGAATTCTTTCAACAGTGGCAGACGCAATCTAACTGGTCTCTATTTATTAGTACTAGATTTCAATATTGGGTGGTTGCTTGGCAACTTCTTATCACTCGTCCTTATCTTGCTTACAGTATATATTTTGAAGCCTAATCTTGTTCATTCATGTTTCTTTGATCCTTTGAATTTTATCTCTAGGTGATGAATTATTCCCATGAGTTTGTACTGTCTATTAAGTTTTCGAATGAATTTTTTTGTGAGATTTCGTGGTGATTAGGCCTAATTTCTATTGCTTTGAAGCGTGCAATCTGATGAAAGTAACCGTATTCGACGTCGTGTGGACGCCAAAATTCGAGAGATTTCTTCTCAGCTGAAAGTAAGCTAGCTGAAAAACTCATACTTTTGATTATGTGTGAGCGATAAGTTCACATTTAGTCAATTAGATGAGTTCTTTACCAGATTTTGTATATTTAGACTTTCAATTATGACATGAAGTTCTGCTAATGTAGCTATGCATTCGAGTAGAATAGACTAATATTACAGTCGCAGATCTAAGAGGACGCACTATGTTCCATGATTTTTCCAAGAAGTCTTCCCCCGATCTTGTTTTGATTTCTGTTACTGCTATGCAGTCATGTGATTTTTATGATACTCCACTTTCGACGTCCCCATATTGACTCAGCTTTAACAAACGCGCGGAAAGTGTTAAACGGGACTTGCATTAGTTCCCAGTGCATTTGCATTAGACTGTAAGAATACATTCACTTTTCTTTAGATATTGCAAACTGTTAGTTGAATGCCAAGTGCTTTCCAGTTCATTGTACTTTTAGAACACCTCATTGTGCAGACAACGAAGACCCTTCTCCCCCTCCTAGTAATGTTATCCCTCCTAGTAGTTTTATTTCCATAGAATGCTTCTCTCTTGGTCTTTGGATTTTCTTCAAGCTTGTGTAATAAGAGCTTACTATAATTTACTATTACTTCACTTCATAGAAGGAACTCCAGACAACAACGGGGGATCAGGAGTTGTCCAAACAGACGGTTGAATCTAAAAGAAAAGAAGTGCAGAAGCAATTAATGAAGGACTCTCAGAGAGGGAAGAGTAAAAAGTTTGGTGAAAGTGCCCAAGCCAAGACAGGCAAGTCAAAAAAGACCACGGAAAATAAGGAGAAAGCTAAGAGAAAACGAAGTACAAATGCGGAAGCATCGGTATGTTTCAGATGCTCTGCTCCATAGGCCTCTTCTCCATGTTTTCAAAAGCTATCTATGTGATTTTTGTGTTGCATGGTGTACTATTTCATGTATGTTATAGGAAGTTTCTAGGTTGTTATGGTGTGTTCTGCGACATTATACTTTAAGCTGTAATATTATTTGATATAATATATTATATCATACAATATAATATAGCGTGTATAACATGGAGTAAAATTAATATAGAATAGGCAATATAGTATAATATGCTGTGGTATAAAATAATATAATATAATGTAATGTAATATAACATAATATGATATAATATGATATAATATAATGTAATATAATATAATATAATATAATGTAATGTAATATAATATAATATAATGTAATATAACATGATATAATAAAATATGTTATAATATAATGTAATGTAATATAGCATATTATATCATGTAAGAATAAACAAAGTTTCAAAGAAACCGAAGTAGTAATGCCATCTTAAAGTTGCATTGGTCTATATCACTAGCTTTGCTATGCCCTTCTGCAGTCCAGCTTACATGAGTTACCGCAAGCTCGTGCGTTTATTTGGGGCTGCTGCGATATAGTACTTAATAAGACTACCGTCGCATTCTTGGTCTACCGTTGCTCGATTTCTATGTATATTTAGGATGGATTTTCTTTTTGCATTGCTTTTTGGTTTTAACCAGTTGTAAGAGAATCACGGACCCATAATTGATAAATGATTCAAAGCAAATTATCTACCTTTTGGTAGTTGCATTTACTTATATACTGTATGGTAGCATTGACAAGAATAGCTCGACCATTTCGCAAACATTCACAAAGAAACATTCAACAAAACACGATGTCAAAATGACGTTTTATATGAATTTGTTTTCAAAGTGTTATTTATGTTCTTGCATTATTTTCTAGCTTCAATTTTTGTTTCACTTTGTTGGTTAATCATTTGCGTGCTTTGTTTTGAAGAAGCTGTTCTTTCCTATGTCCTAGCCAATCCCCCAACCCCCCGGCACACAGAAGCCCTCGAAGCATAATCCAGCCGTTCTAGCTTCAATAATCAGAGAGCAATTGTACAAGCCACATCGATCAACCGTTCGCCCGCCTTATATTCAATTTCATTCACCACCAAAGACGGTACCTAGAGATGGCGCGAAAAAGAAACAGTCGATCAAACAGGAAGAAACTCCAAAGCTTATTCATTCCAAGCAAGATTTAAAGTCACCAAAATACTATTTCCAGCCAACAGGCCCTGTATATCCGGAACCATCCGATAGAATTCGATATCCGGCTCGAGGAGAATTAGTCCCTGTTGCAAAATCGCTTGGAAAGCCAAGACAGGACGAAAGATTGAGGCTACCGATTCCATCAGGTACTTCAGCTGCATTTGTTTTACCTAGAAAATATGCTGACAGACTGTCATTTGCTCTGTAGCGAGTTCTTTTTGTCACTATGAAAAAATTACTTCTTCCCATGATCTTTTTGCAGCGTATGGCTAGGTTACGGGAAGTTTTCTGGTAGTACTGAGCTTTGCAGCTCGGACACTTATAGCAGTAAACTACAGAGGAGCATAGGAGTGTAGGAATGGAGTCCTTGAAGGGGAAAAATTATAAATGCGTTTAGGGGTAAAGAAAACAACCCGCAATTAATAAGCTGGATAACATTGTTTATAATAAGCCTAGAGATACGAGATTTGAGATGTAAGCTACCAGGACCTAGGAAGTGAGTACTAAAAGATAAAATGGGCTTATCCTCATTAACCTTAGGTTTTTTACATACACTAGACAAAAAATATTGTCAAGAAGATATTTAATAACGTTATCAATAACAGATATGGGAAGCCTAAGATTAGTAAGGATAAGTCCACTTTATTTTTTAGTACTGCCTTCCTAGGTCCTGGTAGCTTACATCTCAAATCTCGTTTCTCTAGACTTGTTATAAACAATGTAATCCAGGTTATAAATTGCGGATTGTTTTCTCTACCCCTAAACGTACTTGTCACTTTTTCCCCTTTAATGACTCCATTCCTACACTCCTACGCTCTTCTGTAGTTTACCATGATCTTTCTCAAAATATGTTTTGCTTGAAGTAGCAGTCTCTTGATTTTCTTCAAAGGCCTGACTTTCCTGCAGGATATATGCATGTATTTGTGAGGTAATTTTTGAGCTATAGACCCAACTGCTTGAAGGACGAGAAAGTAAGACTGAAAAGTTGCTGTACCGTTGATTTGTGATGCTTGTCGACTTTTTTCGTTTCAATCTCAAGAAATCAGAATCGGAATATTTGATTCTTAGTTTGTTAAGATTTTATCTTCTTGAGTCGAATGGACAGTTATTTGGAAGTCAAGCGGAAATATTTCAATGCATTATCATCATCATTTATTCTAGGATGGTAGTAATTTTTCACGTCATAATCTAAGTTAGGCCTCTCTGCTAAATGGTACTTAACGTTATTATTTTAAGCTCTACTGCTTTCATTTTCATTTTTATTTATTCAAACAGGGTAAGCACATTCAGTAATTACCTGCTTTTCAATAATAAAAATGATAATAATAAATACATTTATAGTTCGCCATATATCCACAGGGCTCATAGGTGCATAACATACATTAATAAATAATAAAAAGAATATACTTATAAACTATCAATATTTCCAAAAATAACTTTGAAACAAGCGAGTTCGATGCCCTCAATGAATATGGTAATCCATAATTTACTGCTTTTCAATGTGTCTTGTGTAATGAAAAATAGGAAACAGAGCTAGTCTTGTTTTACATTAAAATGTTACTTGAATTTTAAGTATACAATAAATAGGAAAAATTGTAAAAACTCGAAAATGTTCCGAATATTAATTTGGATTATTGACTTCTTTGGTCTTTCAAAAACGTTTTTGATTTCATTTTGGTATTTTTACGTCATTTTTCTCATTGCTGATATTGTTTTCATTTATATTATTACTGTTGGCTTTTTTACTTTTCATTTATCATTTTCGTTTATCATTACCTGTAAATGTAGTACTTGATTGTAGATGAAGTTATAAGCTGAAAAATTACAGATAGTACCTTAAAGGGTCATTGTATGGGCGTTCATTGCTTTGCCCTACCTTAAGTGCCAATGGCTTTGCACATTGCACTTTGTGATTGGGCGACCTTCCATAAAATCCTGCTTACATTTGCCCCACCTTCCTTCTTGTTTTTGCTGAGATTTTTTTTCAGCAACATTTTCTAACTTTGTTATTCTTTGCCTTTTCAGATAAACCATTGCATAGCGAAATTACGAAATCAAATGTCGCCTTTGTCGAAATTAAATCAGATGTTCCAGATAAAGAAGACACAAAAAAGACGAAGAATCTAGGTATACAGGTAAGGCAGTTGAGTGAGTTTCTTGTTTGTTCACTAGAGATTAAGCCAACTTGGATAACTCTTCGTTTTCAGCTTCCTTCACTCCGACTCTTTATTACAATGTGATACACAATTTAAAGTTTAATTGAATTGCTTGTGTCTTCATTGTAGTGTTATTTTGTGTTCCAAAATTATCTGTTCATAAAGCCTTCGTCGCAGATAATATTCTAGAGGCTTAATAATCCGTTTGTAGGGATTCATTTCGAGCATGCATCAGTAAAGGAGGAGGCCACATTGTTGTACTATTTTTTCCGTCAATTTTATGAGATGTCTGTTCAGGGAAACAGAAAATAGGACACTCCTTAGCATTTAGTTGAATGATGGTAAATGAGTTATTTATTTTGATTTTGCGACAGTATTTTGTTTTCTTCTAAAGGCGTTGCCCAATGTAGATATACAAGGAGAATTGGAGCAAGAAGGTGACCAAGAGGTAAAATTTCAAGCATTAAAATCTTATCTCCTTCGCTTGTCATGCTTCTGATGTTACTCTGCCCAGTAGAATAGTCTTCTACAAAGAATATCTTGCGTAATGTCGGAAGCATAGGAAAGATTTTCTAAGCTGCAAATGTTTGAAAAAGGAACATGAAATGGCCATCCATGTCTAAATATGCCCTTAATGTTCTATTTTTGTTGAGGATACCGAGGACTCCCCACATTGTTATAATCTATTGTTTGGCTTCTGAAGTTAAGAACCAATCATTGGCCGGGGAATCTATTGACGAGCCATGCACCATCCAACTGCACTGCCCACAACTAAAAGCAACCTGAAAATACACCGTCTACGCATGCTCTTAGACCCCCTTTCGGGAATGCCCTTTAGCTCATGAACTTCAGGGATGTGTATCCCCAACAAATGTTGTTAAGGATTATGAGCATCGCATTCACACCGAGTTAGTTAGACATGATACACAATACACATCTTTCGTAATATGATAGTTAGACATGATATACAATACACATCTTTTGTAATATGATAGTTCTTTGCTTGTGAATGAAGTTGTGATTGAATGAAAACTAAGTTAAGATTCTTTGGTTAAGGGTAAAGCCATACCAAATGGGATGACTTTAAAGATAATCAGTGTTAAGAAACTGATAATTTTTAGAAAGACTTCTAGATTTTTTATGTCTAAGGCCTTTGGATATTAATTTCAACTGATTACATGTGCACTGCAGAGGTGAGTGGCCAAGCTGCTCAGTCAGTTCCATTAGCTTAACTGACGTTAAGCATGGTTGTGTACGGTCGGTCAGAAACTGGATGGGCGACCTTCCAGATTAACGACCAGAGAAGCTCACTCCGCCGTCCTTTGGAAGGGACTTTAAACTAGGAGTCCCATGCCTGGATGCGGCATGCATTGTAGGCTTAAATTAGCTGAAAGAGCTAGGTCTAAAAGCTTACTCAAAGTAAAAATAAAGCAAACATTAACTCTGCCATTATGATTAACTTAGTTAGAAATAGACACTCTAGATTCTGATGTATTTCGTCACCATGTGCAGCGATCGTGTATTGACCTGTATCCCTGACTACCAATTAGATATACTAAGGTCGATGCCACCCCGATGCACCTACAAAACAGCTTGAGCAATGCTTTTCGGTACTCTAGTCAGTGGTAGTGTTAAGGATCGCGGGGCCTGGGACCGAGATCATCTGCGGGGCCCTTGTTTAAAGTATTTACATGTTTTCCTGTGATTTCTTTTCAATTTTTTCTCAGTCGTGGGCCCCCCTAAAACCACCACTAACTCTAGTTGTAAGTTGACTACGGTTAACAATTGGGAGATACACGTTTTTTGTATAAGAAACCTAGCTCGAGGTCCAGTACTAGGATTTTCTTAACTTTTGACCACATTTTAGTTCTAAGAGTTTCTCAATAGCTCTTAATTTTAAGAACTAAATTTCTGTGAAAGCATAAGCAGAACGTGAATGTAGCAAACTATTCGCCCTACAACAAACAAAAAGCGTTAGTGCCTGTTAAATTCCAAAGTAATGTCATATTCCTATTGTTTTGGTACAGCTTTACCTTGAACCAGGTAACGGTTTCAATGTGTTATTTGTTTAAAGTTTGGTAGCTCTTTCCTTTTAGTTTCAAAAGTTTCTTAAGCTTTAGGTAACCTAATGCTAGCTTAATTGTAAACTGGTTTCTTATAAACAAAACGTGTAAATCAGGAGTCGGGAACATTTGTGGCCAAGAGAGTCATGACATTTTGGTATTTTAAAATGCATTTTCATAAGAGCCATACAATTGGATATTGGTGTCACATCAGACCGCAAAAGTACTCTGATTCGACACTGACTTGAAATGACACCATATTTCATATTAACTTATTTTTACACGAATTACCCTTCAGCAAAACTAAAATAAACTTAGTAATACATCATAGTCATATTGGTTTAGTTACAATAACAAAAATTACAATATACCTTAGGCTGTTCTTCCAGGGGGTCGTGTTTGATTTATTGTCAGCTCATCAAATACATTTTCAGTTGTTTTTTGAAGTGAAAAAGCGTGGGAAGTTCCCTAATGCTCAAGGGAATTTCATTCCAGGTTTTAAGAGCTGAGTATGAAAATCCTTTCTTTGCATACTCTAGATTGTACATAGGAATCTGGATATTTCTACAGAAGCGTATATTGTATCTGAAGTGGTGGGACATTAGATTGACCTTGTTCCATAGATATTCTGGGCGAATACCTCTAAACCTACTCTAGAGGTATTCGCTGTATTGGAATACATTGAAGAAATGTCTGCTAAGATTTGTCTGTGAGCCAGAGAGCCAAATGCAGTCATCAGAAGAGCCACATCTGGCTCGTGAGCCATAGGTTCCCGACCCCTGGTGTAAATGATAGGCAACCGATAACGTCAAGCGCCAAGGACGTTAGCTTCTGTTTTGTTCTTTCATACGACTTTTGCAGCTACTTATGACAAAGTATTGTCTTCGACTCCATCCTAAGATGCCTGCTGGGCGCTCTGAGTCTGGGTTGTTTGACGTATGTTTCCTCTATACCAGTTGCAGTGAGAAAATTTCCAGCAGTTTGAATCCATATGAGACATTATGTTGTGTTAATTGCAGTCGATTTCCTCGTTGTAGGCTCCAATTACAAATATCACTTTCAACCCACCAAAGCCAGAAGATTACGAAGATTTTCAGGATTACATAGCTTGTGTTGACGTCGACGAAAATGAAAACGAGGACGAGAGGGACAATGCTGATATCGCATTGGAGTTGCAAGGGGCCGAGGACATCGAACCTAAAGAGTACCCGGAGCCTCGGTTTCCTCCGCAGCACCCTCGTTATGAAGCTCAACAGGAAGGGACTCGAATCAAATGCAAAACTTCTGTAGAGCAAAAAACGCATGAATGGTAGCTTTGATTTTTGATAAGTTATTTGTAACTTTTCTATGGATTCAGATTACATCTATTCAGATAAAGAACGTTTTAATAATTGTTTGATATGGGGGGTGAAAATATAGAAGTAAGCAGATAGGAAATTGCACTTTACTTACCGTTTATGCAGGATTGTTGTTGTTGCTTGTGAGCATATCTAAAATAGCATAGGAGAATGTGCGGACCACATCAACGTAGGTCAGTATTGTCAAGACCTAGATTTACTGACCAAATCAATGTTGGTCAGTGTTTTCGATCCCTAGGTTTATGGACCACATCAATGTAATTCAGTATTGTCGATTCCCTAAATTGTATTTTTCAACAAAAATTTTGATGGGTATAATATTTTCCTGAAGGTTAGAGCAGCAGTTGCTTGCAAGAATTGTAGCTCAAATGAGCATTCCACAGGATCCAACAATTATGGCACAAGAAAGTCAGGATGAACGAACCGATGATTCAAACGATTCAAATACTGAGGAGGAGGAAAGTGAAGAGGACTGGACACGTGAGTACTTGCCTTCTTTTTGTTTCTTACTATTTTGGCTTTAGCTCATGGCATTCAGCACGTCAGTGAGTAAATCAGTAAGTCAGTCAGTAAGTCAGTGAGTCATTCAGTAAATCAGTAAGTCAGTCAGTAAGTCAAGCAGTGCATAAGTTGGTGAGTCAGTAAATCAGTCAGTGTGTCAAGCAGAGGAGACTTGTAGAATGGACATACTTTTGTTAAGCGATGTCTGAGTAAGACAGACCATGATTCTACTAATCTAGTCGTAGACGGGGTGTGTATGCCTTAGTCAGTGAAGTACAACTCTAAGTCAGAAGTGTGCCTCTCTAATAAATCAGAAATGTTTCTCTCTAACTCAGAAGTGTACCTCTTGAAGTCAGATTTGTATCTCTCTAAGCCAGAGGTGTAGCCCTCTAATTCAGAAGTGTACCTCTCTAGATTAGAAGTGCACCTCTCTTAATCAAAAATGTACCTCTTTAAGTCAGAAATGTTTCTCTCTAAGTCAGAGATATACTTCTCTAAATTAGGAGTGTACCTCTCTAAGTCAAAGGTGTACCTCTCTAAATCAGAAGTGTCCCTCTTTAAATCAGAGTTAGATAGAAATAGAAGATAGTAGTTATCCCCAACAAATAATTCCTTACATTTATAGCACGGTGAGTGCAGAGAAAATAAATTTTTTTACATAACATTTGTCACGACTGCAATAGCATAAAGCAATTGGCAAGTGTTGTTGATTTTATGAGTTGGGCCTCTGAAAAGTTGTTTAATTTCTCTTGTATTAGGTGACTTATCTATCGTATTCCCTCCTAGATGAGGTCTTCGGTGCCGAAGGAGTGCAGTTGTGCATTGATGCGGGTATTCCTTTGAATAAAGATTTGATCACGTGCCTCATTGAAGATGTTGTCGCCGAGAAGGTTAGATCTTTGTTAGGCCATCCGAAGCGGCCCCAAACGGCATTGAAGGTATTCATTGCAATTTATAGTTTGGTCTGCTTTGATTAACATACTCCTGTTTAAAACTGCACGTTTACATTCCAAAATCTGGCAGCCATTGGAAACTGCTTTCATTCTCCGAATCAGAGTAGCGCTGGAGTTTTAGCATAATTGGATTATTATGAGTATTCATAAAGAATACTCACCATATATACAAATTTAATTTAAACATGTATTGTGGATTAAGTTTTCTGTCATTTTGAGGGAGGAGTTTAGCACTGAATAGATCATAGGTTTATACAGTAGTGGAGAAGTGGCTGGAAGAGAAAGTGTGCTCAATAATTTCTGTTATGATGTGGTATAAAAACTAAACAGCTGATTGTAAAATGCAGTGCCATCAAATCAAATTCGGTGAATGCAAAATACTGGGTATTTGAGCCCAGTATATGGTGAAGTCTGCCCCCCGAAAAACAGCAGTGAAATATGAAGAAATCTTTGACGCAATTTTACCATTTTGAATAGCATTTCAGCACAAATGGGACGGTCAAGTCACTCAATATAGAACAGGGCTGCCAAGAGAGGGCAGGGGGCAGATTGCCCGCAGGGTCTCAAGGTCCAAGGGGCCTCACAACACCCAATACTTCAAGGTCTGGGGGCCTCATAAACTAAACCAGCAGTAATTTTGCATAGTTAATATCTACACCCTGAAAATTTTCTGCTCGTATTGCTCACAGGGGGGCTCATTCGTCTCTTTTGTCCCGGGGCCTCTAAATTCTCTCGGCGACTCTGATGGAGAGTAGCTATTGATAATAAATATGCAGCTAATTAGCGTCACTAAACTCCAGTAGCAGCCATGAATGTCAGAAGTTAGATATAAACTATGATGACAATTTCAGGGTGTCCACTCCGGCTGGATAAGCTGGAAAATAAGCCTTTTTCAGAATTTGGCTGGAAAAGCTGGAAAACCTTAGGTGTTTCTCCTGCTTTGGCTGGAAAAGCTGGAATTTTTTTTTAGGCCTTATAATAATTAACAGCGTTATTAGATGAAAACTGATTTTATCGAGAAGTAGGATTGAAAATGAAAAGATTTTTCAATATCATGTGGGACAGGTCTTTTTTCACCAAGTCGACCGAGGATTGCAAGTGTGCCCCATGTTTTGCCAGGGCGGTTGGTAGATCCTTGCCCTCCGGGGATGGCTTACTGGAAGACATTGAATTTATATAGGAAATTCCAATTTATTGGAAGTTTTAAGGCCACTCAATACTTTGTGACAGTAGTGGGACAGCATGTCCAATGGCTGGAATTTCATATCAAAATTCATGGTATGGCTGGAAAACAATGTGCTTTTTCTACACAAATGGCTGGAGAAAGGCCGCTGTTTTCTGAAACTTTGGCTGAAATTTCAACTTTAGCCCAGTAAACACCCTGCAATTTGACCCGAGTGACTTCTTTTGGTATTTGAGATTTCCAATTATTTTCTCCAGGAGGCATCAGAAAGCAACAGAAGCTCGTTTGATGGGCCTCAAAATCTCCTAACTCCAATGCAAACTCCTGACTACACGCCAATGCTTTCTGAAGCATCTGCAGTACACACACCTCTGTCTGTAAGCAGCACAACAGAAGTTAGTGACAACGAAACATCCTTGCACATTGGAGACAAAATTGTTGCTGAGAAGAAGGAAGAAGGTATAATATTACGCGCTGGATAATTGTTTCATCAAATTTTAATTTTCTAACTGTTATATTAATTATTTTGCAATTATGTTAGAAGAAGATCGTATCCTTGCTAGCATGTTTCATTTCATTTATTTCATTATTTACTTTTCTCCTTTGCAACCAGCGTTGTTGAAAATTCATTACTGCATTTTACATTATTTAGAGCCCATGGCAGCATACAAACTGGGCAATTTTATCAAAGTTTCCACACCGCCGCGAAGTCCAGATATCAGTAAAGCTTCAGTGACAGTTGGTGAAAATATTGATACGCCATTGTCATCAATAAGAGAGGAAGAGACAGCATTACGAGAAATTTCTCATGTTCCAACACCAGATTCGTTAGTAGCCGCCCCCTCTGTTAGAACTCTCGATGACATCGTAAGGTAGTAAAGTGAAAAATTTTCGGTTGGAATTTTGCACTTTTAGTCATAAGTGTTTTACACCTTTTAGAAATTGATTTTTTACACTATCCTTGCATTGCGTTGGTTTTAAGAGTGCTGGTGCAATTGCATTGCCTTTTATGTTTTACCTTTATGCCAGTTCTGCTGCAACTAGGCCAAAAACACAATATTCGTACAGTGCTACTTGTCTTCCATCTTGATGCATGGATGGAAGCAAATCTGCTGAGATGGAGGGGTGGGAGAGCAGGGGGTAAATTGCCCAAAGGCGTTAGGATTTAGGAGGCACATAACCCTCTGGGCTTCATAGTCAAGGGGGCCTCAAGGTATGACCAGTAGCAGTTTTCCGGGGTTTATGCCCAAACCCTTTGCATTTCTGCTCGCTTCGCTTGCAGGGGCATCATGTAGCTCTTCTTTGCCCTAGAACCTCTGAAAGCTGTCAGTGACCCTGAATAGAGGAATATCCTGGTAAACACACCTCAATTAGAGAAATTATCCCCAATGATTGCGACATTTGTAATTTTGCGTTGATCTTCTAATTTTTGTTTACCATTTGATTCCTTTTTGTCCGTTTAGCTCGCGACCAGAAACAAGCGAGAGTCTTCCAGAGGACATGCCTGAATTTCCAGCTGAGTCTCCAGAAAGTGCGCCATCAGCCCCTCCACCACCTGTTGATTTACCCCGCATTCAAGTTGCAAGAAAAACACCATCTACGCTTGGACATAGCTTTTCGATCTCGTCATCAACAACTGTAGGTACGAGCATGTTCGAAGGAATTTCGGAAGGCGAACGACTGTGCCCAGACAATGTCATTCCTGGTTTGTACAGCGAAGGAGAAGTTCCCCTATCAGAAGGACAAGCTGTACGGTCCATTGTTGAGGACAACGAAGAGAGTATGTCAGTTTATGGTCTTCATGGCGTTTTTACTTTAATGTCATTGTGAAAGCTATTATTTGTTTAGAACATTATTTGTAGTGCAAAATTGTTAAAAAAGGGACAGAACAAGACATAATTTTAGAGACGACGGCCTTTAGAATCGTGCGAAAAGAGCAACTCAAATTCTCTCCTCGATTTTCTCTAAACCTAAATTTGTGCTAAGCTTTGAAAATATTTTGTATTGTAAACAAATTTTGAAAGGAGTTTGCAGACCTTGAGCAAAGTAGAAAAATTATAGAAAAATTTTCAATAACGTGGTATTGACAGGAGGGCTGAGCCCCCCAAACCTTCCATTAATTTAACAAGGGGACTGGGCCCTTCTAGCCCCCCTCAGGACTACATCCCTGAATTAGAAGGGGATACTAGAACTTTCTTACAACTTAACTTTTCAAATAGCGGTGATTTCAACCCCTACTCTTTTTTATTTTAGATGAGAAAGAATATCACAAAAAGCTTTTGCAAAATATCATTGCTTCAAAAAATCAATTGGAAAACGGGACCTCCATTGCAAGTGCCACATTGAAAGATACAGAAGATTTAGATGAGGTATCTATATAGTTAAAGTACCTTTCACACTGCTACACTATTTATTTAATATATTTACTTAATTTCTCATTTAATTTGTCTCTGATGTACATAACTGCTTCCTTTTTTGTCTCTAAAGGATACCTTGCAGGAAGTAAGCATCAGCGAAGGAGAGTTGCTGATGTTGGATGATAGTCCCATTGCAAAACTTCTCAATCAAATGCGAACTCCGCCAAATATTGATGCCCATGTCAGTATCTTAGCAAGAACAGAGCAAAACATCAGTGAAGGGGAAGTAAGCAAAGGAGAAGATTTCGTAATTAAGGAAAGATCTGTGGTACCGTTAGAGCAACGCGAAGCAAATGACCTATTGTTGGGTAGGTATTTATTGCAATCTGTTAGCTACCAAAAAAGTAAAGCAAGTTTGGCAAACGAAGAGTTTAATGTGCGTGCTGTACTGTTAGAAGTATGATAGGCAAAAATATGTAAAATCCTTTTGATCTTTTATAGGTATTTGAATTTTTAAAATTTGCTAAAGCCTTTATGGTGTTTTGACAATGACTATATTGCGAATGCAGAAATTTCTGCAGGAAGAAATTGCAGTTTAGTAGAACGTTTGGTTGAATTGTAGGGGGAAGGTTTTGAGTTGGCAAGGAGTGTATGGTTAATTTACACTTTTGTATTAGAGGGAGATCGAAGAAAGAAAAAAGTCAAAGATGGGAAAAATAGTTGTTAAAATTGCTCGTATTCCTCTCGATTTCATAGATCGTTAGCTAGGATTTTGATATATTTTTCATATATTTTAACGAACCATGTCAACCATTAGGTGTCTTGTAAATGTCGTACCTACATAGGAAAATTCATACGTGCATGCCTGAAACAATCAGCACCCAAGTTCCTAGATTTGTTGTCGTGATACTTAGTATGTGCTAGGCCTATTTTTGTGTGTTTTTGTTTAAGGCTTTCCAAGAAAGATCTCGTCTGTTGGAGAAATTGCAGATACTGAAAGCAACTACAACAACAACAATGGATTATTTCCTGACAGTTTGTCTGTTGGAGAATTGAGAGTGGTAACTAGTCACAAGAGGAATGCTAATGCCGATTCGCCAGTTGCTCCGAAAGGTGCGAGTAGAGTTTTCAAATCTGAAGAATCCGCACGTAAGCCTACGCAGCCGAGTCTAGAAAGTGAAAGTTTGGAGGAGCAGGATACCCTTGGCAACCATAGCTCAAATATTGACCAATCTATGGATGTTTTTGAGAGAGGGCAAAATACAATCCTTGTGCAGTCTGGCAATTTTGGCACAACTTCGACATTCAATTTCACTGATTCACTGAATGAGCCTCATATTAATGTGGTTAGCAAACAGAAAGTAAATGACGTCATGGATGGAAGATCCGTGAACGAACAGCGTAGTGAAATAAGTGACAATGAAATTGCGAAGGAGGATGCACCCCAAAGTCGGCCCTCTGGCGACAAACAGCCGACGAAAATTACGTTGATGATTCCGTCAGTGGCGGATGAAGATAGTTCTGATAATATGACTATAGAAGGGGGTGAACACAGTAATGACGATATTTCTGAGATATCGTTGTGATGAAGTATCTAATCAGGGAGAGGAAGCTCATTTACAGTCATTCGGGTGGAAGGAAGGGGGGAATACTTCCTTTAGAAAACAGTTTGTTTTATTTGATGAGAGCCCGTAAAGATTAAGTACATGATAACCCTTGTACTGAATGCTTTGCAGATTTAACAGCAATTCCATTACAAGTTCAAGACTAGAAATTTTGTCCTTCATTTTCTACGAGCAATTATCGTTGTGCCATCCAAAGGCCTTGCCCTTCGTTGTAACTCCAAGAAAAATTAAATCCTCTTTATTAAGCGTTGTTATGTTTCAAGTTTTACCCCTGAATTTGTTTTGAACCCTAAAAGACAGTTCAAATCATTTTGACAACATAGTATTGCAGTTATGCAACAAAGTATGTAGTTCATTACGGGTAATAATCAGATTTTGATATTCTTTCGTTTTGATAAACACATTTACTATTTCAAAAGTATATTTCCCCTTCACCAGCCTTGGAATATTACACTTATAGTTTAAGAGCTTTCTAAAGTGAAATAATTTAGCAGTAATCATATTCACCGATGGTTTTACCATTTGTACAAATCCCACTCAAAGATTTCAAGGTAAACTTACGATCTCGTTAAATGCTCGAAGGATGGAATTTTTGCTTCATTTCCCTTTCTTTTTGTCGTGGATTTTATTCAATTGCTATTTGTTTTAACTTTGTATGATAATTATCTTTAATTTAACTCTTGAGAATATTGAAATAACGCGCATTTCTGTACATTGCCTATATTTTTTCCATGAAGAAGTTACTATCTTTTTCTCTCTACAACTCGTTTTTGTTTTGTTTTGAAGAGGCTTTGAAAACCAGGCTGAGAGCAGCTGGACGTAAAACCTCGTCGTAGGGAAGAAAAATTTTCAAATATTTAGACATTTTCTCGATTCCTTTTTCTTACCTTTTACTTTATACTTACTTTGCACCAAGCAGGTCTTTGGCTGCTAAGAGTAATGCTTGCTAGATAAATTAATCTGCATAAATATGAAAGATTATTTTTAGATTTTGTGTTGAGCATGCAGTTTGAAGTCAACTAAAGAGTACAGCTAGCGCTGTTTACACTAAGGGGCTTTAGAATGCTTTCCCTTGCTAGAATACACACTACAAACTCATGCAAATCTTAGCCGCGATTGAGTGAGGTGCACATGCTATTCATATGTTGTTCACAATGCTGTATAAAACCTTGGGCAACCTGTTGAAACCAGTGACTTGAAACCATAGATTTAAGACCTGTAAAACGTCTGCAACCAGCCTCATTGCCAAAACGCGGTTCAGGTAACTTAAGGAGGCAGTGAATAATTTAGAACAGTAAAGTATGCCAAAGATTTAATCAAATTGAAAGAGAAGACCACAAAATGGGTTCGTATTTCTTTGTATGGAATAAATCGAAATATTTCTTGCATCACACAGTAGAAGATCTAATGAATTACTTAAAATACATAACTTATGCCACACTGAATTGCCATTCAAAACAGGAAATATGCAAGCTAGAGGGCCTATTGTTTAGTACTTTGAAACAAGAATTACCTAGTTGATGTGCAATTAGAGCTGGAGTAATTGACTTACCAAAAGGCTTAAGAGCTTTGTAGAAAAGTACTTAATATCGCTTGTAATTTTTCATGTTTTTGGTTGAAGACATAGCTAGATTTATCCAATGAGATTTTAGTCGACAGCAAATGCTAGCATTACTGATTCTAATCCATAAATTATAAATCTGAAATAAAAGATAAGGATATGAAGTATTTGTATAAGGCGCTTGTGTTCTCATATTCTGCTTTCATATATACAGGTTCCATATGGGTTTTGGAAAGTTACGGAAATTGATACTGTAATTTTCCAGGACCTGGAACGTATTGGAAAAAGAGATAGTTTTCGAACTGGCTATGGAAAAGTTTTAGATTTTTGCTTGGGGAAATTCTAAAATATCCTGAAATAGATATACTTAGTGTTGTATTAAACACCTTATGTGATATGTTTGTTCATTTTGCTATTTGTAACATAAGACACAATCCACCAAAAAAAAACAGAAAATGTAGCATTAAAATCAATGTTTTCCTATTTTCATGGAGCTTCAAAATGCATATGAAATTAAGTTTCATGATTTTCAAAAATTTGGCTTTGTTTTGGAAAGTTGTGGAAATATTGTTAAAGAAGTTTTTATGAACCCTGTATATAGTCTGTGATGCTGAGTTACATTTTTCATACATTCAAATAGTTGAGTAACCAGCAAAAACTCTAAGGGCTTAGAGCACAGATATTTAAAGTACTTTAGCTGTTGGAGCACAAGATGTTTGTATGTTGCATGCTTTGCAGCATCTTAGCACCCTGTGTATTTCAACAGAAGCCAGTCTGCAAAGTGTGGCATGCACACACCCAAGAATTGGGGACATGGCTGCTATTATATGCTTTGCATACATGCACACATTTTTTTGCCTCTTCACAAACAAAATCATGTTGAGAATTGTGATGCTTTGCAGACTGGAATAGATCTCTGTTTGTACAAATGATTTGCTGTTAAAAAGGAAAAATTTGGAAGATTTGAGCTCCATTTTATTTCTGTTCAGTAAATAGTGTTGAAACTGTCCAATTCAATGTTTTTAGCAACTGCAAGATGGCAGGGCTTTTTCAAGGATGCAGGAATTCCAGGAGGCCCAGCAGGAGAGTTAGTTTTCTTTTTATATTTATGGTTTCAAATATTGTTATCACTATGAAGTGCTCCAGCAACTTTTGAAAGACATATATATGGAATAGTTTTTGCAGTTTTTGACATATGTTGTTGGCTTTTTGGTAAATGGGTTCATCATGTTATTGCTATGAATGGCCATTTATGACTCAGATGTAGTAATTTAAAAGTTTATAAAGGGTTGTCTTCTTGACTATGAGTTTTCTGAGGTAGTGGGGATTGATAGTGAAATGCTTTGACATCACACTGCAAAGTACTTTTCTGTGGCTTTTGATAATTTCAAAAGGCATGTTATTTAATGCAGGATTCATACTTAACCTAGAAAACCTGGAAAATAGGTGTATCTATAAAAAAAATGAGGGAAGACCTGGAATAGTCAGGGAATTTTCTATAATTTTTGTTCACATAAAGGAAAACATTATTAGTCCACATGCCATTCTCATTTTCTAAAGTTGTTGTCCTATTTGTTGTCAGTAAATGTGAACTTTATCACTTTGCCTATTGGTATAGCAAGTATATGTACATTACCTATCTATTAGGCTCTATTTCCTTTACCTATTTTTGTAAATATGTGAAATTGGAGCCAGGGAAAAGTCAGGGAATAGTTAGGTAATTTTGAATCCTGTAATGTAATTCATGATAACATTGTTTATTGAAATGTATATTGTGTAAAATGCTATCTTATATTTGACTTTTCTTCAACCTTTATGGTTTGGATTTTATTGTGTTTTTACTGTTCAGCTATGCAATAATCTTCTCTGATAACCGAATGAGGATGGATATGCTGAATGAATTGAATAAGGTGAGAGTTCTGGCTTATTAATGCAAAACTTCAGTATCATATTAAATTTGTTTTGAACTATTTACACAATGGAAGATAATCAATAAATCACCTTGTACATTTTATCAAATGAACATTTAAATTAAATCTCATTTGTAGTAGGTCACTCCATGTGATATGTGGGAATTAATTTTTCAACTGCAAAATTTAAAATTATAGTCCTTGATAATATTTACTTCATAGGATTATTGGAAGCATGAATTGGTAAAACAATCCTTAAGATCTGACTTATAATGAATAGCACTTGAAGGATGATTTTTGCAAATTACAAACTTTACATTTCTAGGAAATTTTGGCAGACTTAGGGATCAAGGTTATGGGTGATGTAATTGCAATTCTTAGGCATAGCAAAAAAGTTTATGCAGAGGTTTGTATTTGTGTTTCTTTTTAATAATTTTTTTCACTTGCATAGGCTTATATTCCTGTAAATTGCTCTCGACTTTATTTTCAATCATCATTGTTTTCGAGCTTATGAACACCCATTTTTCAATCAAAAATCTAGACATGGGGTTTTCTTTACAACACAAACTATTGTGTTTTTAGTGAGATTGTTAAAACTTTCTTTATTTCTTTGCATCATACTTTAGGATGTTGGGAATGCAAATGTTTAGTGCAGAATGGATGAGGGAACATCTTTTTCACCTTCAAATTTTGCTGTTACAGAATGCATGTTTCTCACATCTCTGCTTGCTTTTTTCAAGTTCTGAAATCCATTTTTAAAAATTAGTGAATTTCTTGGCTGTATTGTGCTTGAAAACAATTTATACTTCCAGACATTGTCCAGTTTTGATCAAAATGCAGTGATATATTTTTGTCCTGTTATTCAACATATTGATCTGCACTGTTCCACTGTGTGGTCACAATAATTGAATATTAAAGAATTCTATTATTAGATCAGCCGATCAGCAGCAGAGGAATTTGATGTAAACAACACAAAATCAAGAGATGAAAAAGGAAGAAATCAGATTCATTCTGATACAAAGACCAAGCCTCAAACAGATCTTATTGTTCCTCCAGGTAGTATATCCTTTTCCTAACCTACAAATGTCCTCTAAGTTTGAAGAAGACTTAAAGGATTTCCTTATGATTCTGGGAGTATTTTATTACCAATGCAAATTGACCTGCTGTTTGATCACTCATTGTAATACAGAAAGAAATGCAGTCAATTATTTTAGTACCTTATTTGTTCATTAATTTTCAAGAAAACTTATGCTTGTTATGGGTATCATGCCATTATTAGTATCAGTGGCGTTATTGTCAGGGCGCCGGGTACCTTTCCCCCATTATGAAAAATGTCTAAAGGACACCAAACCAACACAGCGATTTTTCATGATATTATGGGGCGCTATTTTTAAACGAGTCGATAGTGAGGGAGTGCTATTTTTCTTAACCATGAAAGCACCCCCCTTGAAGATAAGCTCCCAACACGCTACCAAGTAGAATGTGTCGTTTTGGGGACAATATTCAATATTGAAATCAATCTATCATTATTTACATCTTTTTTCTTATTATGTTTGATTTTGAACCAAAAGATTGTCTTCCCGCCAAAATCATACATTTTCAGCCAGTCTCAACACCTTTTGCACTTACATTTTGTGGTCACGCTATTTTGTCAGTGTGTTTTTGTAGTATTCGCACATTTTTCATTCATTGTAATTCTACAGAGAACCCGAAATTTTTTCATGTAATCTTTTGATATGCCTTTAGATTTGGTAATTTGTATTGAGTTTAATTTATTTAAACTTCTCCTACTTTTGTTCGTAGAGAGAAAGCGCGACCCAGGAGTTAAAGAACCACCAAAACTTGCCAGAGAACGACGTGAAAGTCGTCCCGAAGGAACAAGTCCCGCTGCAGGTTCCAAAGCAAAAAAACCATTGAAGTCATTATCTTCAAGGTTTGGAGAATACAGCGCAACGCCAACCAAAAAGTGGAAGGAGGGTAAAGATGAAGTTATAACTATAAGTGTCCCAGTTGGTGAAACGACGAAACATCGAAAAGTTCCCACGAAAGAGAAGCCGCCTGCCCCTAAAGGTAATAGCCCCCGGAATCTATTCAATAAAACTACTATATTAACTGGGACAATCAAGTTCTTCGACATTAATCGAAGTAGACGTTTCGGACCTATTTTGGAATCCATCTACGTCTAGTTATGATTATTATCGAAGAACTTGATTCTGCCAATTAGCATGGTTTAGTCAAATAACAGTCTTATTTAGAAAGGCTCTCTTCGCGTTAGTGAATGGGGGAATGAGTGAGTCTGTGAATGAATAAGTGGTTACCGTAAACGTCGAATTAGTAGAACAACTTCAAATGGAACAACTTAAAATGGGGGCTTTCACTTACCCCTGGGGATTATTTAGTTTTGGATTTTTGCATGAGGGCTCATTGTAGGGTAGAAATCATTCGAAGGAAGGGCTTAAATTATTTTCTGGTAGTGGGTCATACTCCATTTGAAGTTGTCCCACTAATACGCTACTTTTTGATGCTCCTAATGCAAGCAATAGAGTGTTTTTAAAGTACATGCAATTTTTCGTTGATTAGTGGCTGCTTTTTCTTTCTTAACTTTATAAAGAAAGTACTAATAAAGTCTCAAATAGCTGCAGTCATGTGCTTGAGTGGGTGCTTATTCTGGGGGGCTTATTAAATATGTTTAGGTCTAGGGGGGCTTATTTGAAGGGGGCAATTCGATGGTTCACGTTAATGAACGTTCGTTCTTTCCATTTCATTCTCAAATGTTCATACAGATTTAAAACTTCTGTTGGCTGTTGTACGAGGTAACTTGTTTAAAATGATTTAAAAATTACAAGTAATTTTGTAATTATTTTAAACAGGTAAGTACATTTTTAGTTTTAAAAGCTATAATTATTAGGTTCTAGTATGGATAGTACAAATTATTTGCATATTTGAAATAAATTAAAGAGCGAGTATGTTAATAGCTGAGTGAGTGAGTGAGTGAGTGAGTGAGTGAGTGAGTGAGTGAGTGAGTGAGTGAGTGAATGGGTGATTATGAAATGAAGGCTAGCTGGTAGTTCTTGGATACTGTTATGATGATATGCTTCTTTGCAGGCGCATCAACTGGGCATTGGTCCACGTTCTCTCCTATGCTGAATTAAAGACTCAGGCACTATAGAAATATTGTTGCATCGTTCTTGAGAAGGCTGTTCATTTATGAAATCTCCCCTTGATTATTAAGTATGCTACGCAGCATGCGCAGGGTCATAAATGACTGCCACATCTCGTTATATGTTGATCAAATGAGAAACTGTGGTTGCCACCAGTATCTGAAAGATTTTCCTTGAAAAGTTTTTTTCTAACTCCTCGTGCACCTACGTGTTAAGTTTGCTGACATTGCTTTGCTTTAGAAAAAGTTACAATATTGCAACTTATTCTACCGTGCTCAGTTACACAGAAAAGTTCTCTCGACAGCTAGATCTTGAGCAAATTGTAAAACATAGAAATGAGAAGCAGAAAGGTTACATTAGCTCATAGGGTCTCAGTGTCTTGTAGTAGCGACTTTCAACGATTTTACATTTGCGCATTTTGAATTTGCTATTAGTTATTCTGTCACTACAACCACTTTGTATTTCAGACATAGATGCAATTGTAGCTCAGAAAAAATCAGTTTTCGACAGACTCGGATCTGCATCAACAGACCCAAAAACCGCAGATGAACCCCATTCATCATCTGATTCTCCAGTGAAGGTAAGGTACACGATGCTTTATAGTTCACATTAGATTCTAATTTAGAAAGTTTACTTTGCAATGAAGATGTAATAAATTATTGCCAGTAGAGAAATTGAGCGTGTGAAGTTAAAATATTGTTAGAAATTGAAGAGCCGTTTATCACGATTATTATTATTAGTATAATGTTCTTACGAGCATTTCCACGAGGATCTTGGCTCTTCATCTCATGAAAAAAGATAGGATAGGTAAATAAGTAAACATAAGTAAGTATGTAAAAAACAGTGTTTAGAGCATATTCATGAATTTTCTAAGGAAGCTTGAATATTGGGCCAAGTGCGTAAGAGGGCTCCCATTTCATTCGTAGCAGCTCGGTCTGTGCCCGTTGATACTCACAAGGATAAAGAATGAATGTCAAGAAAACCATTTTAGCTAGCATCATCAATAATTTTTACAAAGGAAAATCAAACAGGGTCTCATTTTGACTCACTCCACTGGGACAAAGGTGTTAATTTTTCCTTCTCTACTGGGACAAGCAAAAGGACCCACTGGAACAAGTGTCCCACCAGTCAGTACCTTAAAAATTCCCTTCATAGCAGCCATAAGGAGTTAGCTATAAACAAAGTATCTCTTCTTTGGCTCTTCTAAAAAGATGACTTCGTAGACCTGAGCAAAATGTGGAAAGATTTTCAGAGTTTCTATTGGGCACTGGAAACACGATGCAGTCATAAAAACACTATAGGGTATTTATCCAATATTGAAAATCCATAACTTCAGTACTTTTGTCGCATTCGTATCCTGCACACTAGGACAAAAACCTTTTATTTCTTGTGTACAAATATTAATCACTAGTAGTCTGGTAGATTTTTGATGGAGCTGTTGAAAGTAGTAGAAGCTGTACCGTGACTTTTCAGGCACATGTTTACCTCAGTTTGATCTGATTTCGATCCACTGAGCTTTAAAGGCTGCATCTGCATGTTACTTCTACTATGTTTTGCGTCTACATTGGCGTTAACTCTTGAGTTAAAGCTATCTCTTGTCTTCGTTTAACTATTGAGCTTTGAGAATCTCTGCATCGTTTGTTTTAGAGTGTCATTGTAAGCCACTTTATCAGGAGTCTACGTTTGTGTCTTTGTGTTGCATTTTGCGTCAAAGTTTTGAGTCTACGTTTCCATTAACTCTTGAGTCATTGAGCAATAATTTTGGAAGTTGTTGCATTAAAGTTCATTTAAAAATTGTTATTTTAGAATTAATTATTGTTGTATAACATTTAAGAAACTATATTGTAGCTTATTTTTAACACGTATTTTGTATTTTTAACTTTAACTTGTTGTTTGAAATGAATGAAATTGAAATTTCAGCATTAATGAAACATGTAATCTTCTCTTATAAATATTGATTATGTTTCCCCTAGAAAGATTTTCTTCTTAAAGAACTCATTTTCATGTTTTTGTAGGAAGGAAAAATTGGCAATGTGTTCACACGTCTTGGAGAAATTTCCACGCCAGTTAACCCAGCAATAGAACAGGACTCGTCGAAATTTTCCACCAATATCTCGTCGAAATTTTCCACCAATATCTCGTCGAGATTTTCAAGCCTATCGAAAACGACAACCAGTACGCCTTCTGAGCCTGTACTGACTGTCACAGTTGGAAGGCGTGATCCGGCTCGGGTTGGTCAAGCACGGAACAACAGTACATTACGACCTGTGAAGCATGTAAAGCCACTTCCAAGGAAACCACTAGCTATGGATATAGAATCAGGTGTCCGGGTAAAGCCATTAAAGGGAGATGTAGACTTGGGAAGTAAATTAAAGTCAGTAAATAGGCCTGAGAGTAGATTGATATCAAAATCAGTATTTGATCGTCTAGGAAAATGACTTTATTGACGACATTTTATACGTACCAGGTTTTTTAAAATATTGTTGATCATGTAAGACCTTCCTGGCCAGTTTTTAATTTCTCTAGGGCTTGCCAGGTTTCTGTCATGCACGTACCTTCTTGTTTATCAACAATACCAGGGATGTGCTGATGGGGCGCAGGGGGTGTCACGCCCTCCCCAATATTTTCAAAATTGCAAGAAAGCTGGTCAAAAGTCAGCCATGCTGAAATGGTTATAGTATTTTCCATGAACTTTTTTGCAGCAGTAGTTGGCCAAATGGTCAAAACACCCCCCCCCCCTCCAATGGAAAGTGCTTCGGCACATCTCTGAAGAATACTTGTTAGTTTTCTTAAATTCCACTTTTTCAAGCAAGCTCATTATTTTTCAATGGGTAGTTCATTATTCTTCATTTCCACTTTCGCCTTGTAGTACACTCTTATCTTTCTCTGAAGATCAACTCTCCCAGGCCAGAATCTACACGCTTTTTATTTGATAAGGAACCACTTTTCAGGGAACCTAAATGTAAACAGCCAAAATATTTAAGGAACTTATTCTACTTACGGAAAAAACTCAAGGAACTTTCAATTTCAAGCATTTCTATAACTGCAAACAATCAAGAAACGGGAAGCCGGTTGCATTCATTTGCAGCCACAACTTATATAGATACATTTATAAAACTTCTTTCATACCTTATTTGTGCTTTTAGTCGTGAGCTCTAGCCAAAATCAAAGGCAAAATTCAAAATGTTTATGGTTCCCTGTATCTGTACTACTTTTATTACACTATATATGCAGTGAAATGTAAGGAATTATGAAGAAACTTTTGGTACTAGAATCTGATAAAAAGAGGCCCAAAAATAAAGAATTTTGGGACCAGGCCTTGAGCTAGGTTCCTTATGAAATAAAAAGTGTGTAATTGCTTACTATCTACCAACGTATTCGTTCATTTAATTAGTCGGTTTTATCGTCGCTTGAGGCAAAAGTGCGGTGTTTTTACTTTAATAAAGTTTGTTTGCTGTTCTTATATTGTGGCAGCTATTGTGAAAGCCAAATATTAATTGATTTATTCTTGTTCATTTCATTAATCTTTTGGCTCAAATTCATTCCAACTGAAATTCAAATTGCCTTTGATCATTTACCTCCAATGTATCTGCAATGTTTTGGTGCAAAAATTCACGAATTTAATCTTCAAATACGGCATAAAAACGGAACTCTCTCTCGACGGCGCCTATAAGCCTGTCTCATTTGATAATGACTGGTCCCACGATACTGGATAAATATTGCCAATAGGTAGCCCGGTGTGTGCATGCGGTCTGTCATACATGCAGGTTTTGCGCCTCCATGACGCTTCCTCCAGCCTACGTGCAAGCTTCACTACTTCAGCTTTAAATTGGATGCTTTTTGACCATTTAGCTGCGCCTGTGCCACCCAGCAAATTGTTTGGCTAACTTCAGTCAGCATCGTTTTCGCGTCATTTACGCTGATTTTAGCATTGCTGTTTTTGTTGCCTCATTGGTCGGTATAATTAAATGGAATTTTATTCCTTATACATATTTGGAAACTTCATTTTTCTTGAACTCTCCTAGAAGTAATTAAATTTAAGATAAAACGTTTCAAAACAGTCAACGAAACTGTATGGATCTCAGATGAGTTATTTTGTTGATAAACATTGTTTAAGAAATAAAATTTCTGAATAATGCTCAACCTGAAATATGCAGTTTGCTTGCAATTTGCCTTGAAGTCGTTGGTGCTATAGAATTATTTATCTTCTCGTAGCAGGGGCAGGCTAGCCATTGCAGACTAGGGTGATTTAATGCGTGAGGCCCTAAAATGACATCGCAATTTGGATGCCACACCCATTTCAAAGTCTTGCTAGAGGTCCCTCACCCAACCTAGCATTTTCTCATCAAATTAGAAATTGATATTGGTCCGAAGTGGGGGGGGGCGTCTCCAACTCCTCCCCCCGTGGCGCCACCACTTTCTCGTAGTGTTGTGACAACTAAATTAGCAGTACTTTGTGCAAAGCAGTAGATGCATCAGCAGCAAGCGTGTACTGAGGGGGCGTGGGGGTATCACAACCCCAGTTTCTGAAAACGTCGATAATCCTATAGCTTGTCGGTAAAGCTTGCTTTGCGAGCATCGCTTGTCGCTAATCGATCATAGTCTGTAATTATGAGACATTTCGGTAACTTTCTGTTACTCCACTCCTCCCTACTTAAGAGTTTCGGCACACCACAGATCAGCAGCCTCCACTTATCTTACCCTCCGGTCCTCCGTTTGAATTGGCCTCTAGAGCAAAATTGCCCCATGGGGCGTCGTGCTTCGTCGGAAAATTTTCGGACTTTTGCTGTTGGTAAAAGTAAAGGTTTCGAATTTTATCGGAAAATCGTTGAGTTTGGTCCCCCTTACTTTATAGGTGTCATGGCGCCCCTGGCTTGCCCCTCTTCGAAAAAGCTCCCACTTGATCAGAGAAATAGTTTTTGGTAGAATGATTTCAAGTGGGATGTAACCAGCTTATCGAATGGTGTTTCAAGCCTTGAACAAACCTTTTCCGTAAACTAGACTCAGGGGGCTAATTCCAGTATTTGCAGCATTAATTTGGAATCTTGGGTTGTGCAATATGAATGTGAAGAATTTTCAGCTGATCATTACTCATTCTGTGCGGAATTACGCAAATTTCGAAATACTGATATTGTTTCCAGAAGTTAGTTTTCCATTCATACTAAATATTCCACAGAAATTTCCTTAGAGCTGCAGCTTGTACCTCAGCGCTCACTTTGCGAAACGCCAATAATGAGTGAAACAGAATGCTCATACCACTCCTCTTGATGACAATTTTCTAGCTTGTTAAATTGTATACACGTTGTTTTATAAGAAAAAAGTTTATAAGAAAGTGAGGCTCAAATGGTCAAAATCTTACGAAAATCGTAAGAAAATCACCAGGCTTACTTTCCACAATTTAGTGTTTTTATTGGCCGAAAATTGATATTTCGTTGGTATTGCATTCAACATGTTAAAGATGGAATTCAAATTCAAGTATACAATATTGATAACGACATTGCAAACCATTTTGGTCAGTGTATTTTAGTAAAAGTTAAGAAAAAGGTAAGAAAATCTCAGTCTCAATTTGGGAAAAGTTAAGACAATTGAGGCTCAGGCAAAGTTATGGTTCTCTTAAAAAAAAGAACGTGTAAGAATATTACAAGGTTCCTGCTTGTCATACCTCCAAAGCCGATTCCAAGAATATTTTTGCAATAACTTGCTCATGTACTTCTCATGATTTGGATTAGATTTATTTCCTCACACGTAATATGATCACGCGAGGCAACTATGTCACTTTCTACAATACACTATATAGTTCCTCTTTTGACCCAATTTTCACATTTTAGACCGTTTTTGATTCCTGAATTTTAGCTGCCATTCAGTGCATTTAATATGGTACAAAGACAATGCATTAATGTTCGTAACCGGTACGCTCTATTTTCATGAGAATAAATTTTGTAAGAATTATAAGGCTCAGAATCGCTGAAATTTAAGAATTATTTAAGAATGATGCAAGCAAGACTCAAGCTTGATCAAGAAAAGGAAGCTTTGTGTATTAGAGTTATAATGGTGTTGTTAGATAAACTTTTTACATTGTTGACACAATATTCATTTTTGCAGTTCCCAATTTATGCAAAAAACCAGATATTCTTGTAGTCCAAGAGTGTAGTCTAAATAGAACTTCCAAACAGGTTTTATTTTTTGACATCTACATAAAGGCCCTTTATGAAATGGTTCCTAGTTAGAAAAACGCGTAAAACAGGTATTCTTTTGAAGGAGGATACCTGTTGTTGTGCAGTTCAGTGGTGCAGATAAGGAAACTGCAGCCTTAAGAAATATGACATGCAAGCTTGAGTTTATCAGAGCGTGAGGATATGATGGATTCGATGAGTACGATAGGCTTTCTGCTTTAACGACTGAACAAGAATGATTTTCATGCAGAAAAAAGATGGTCTGGTGATTTGAAGGTCACTCTCCAAACAGAGGATAGTAGGCTACCAAGTAACAGGTAAGGTAGACTGATTTTACATCCGAAGGTCAACACACCCCTTTGATGGCACGTTGGGCCTAAAATCTGAAATTATTATTTTGAGATACGCTTTGAGATCTCTGTCTGCGTGTCAGATTTAATTACGAATAGGAAACACGTATCATGACTTATGTGCGTACAATAGATGTTCCGTGTTTAGTCTTTGCTTCTAACAGTAAATCATTTTATTTTATTGTCGTTTTTGAACAGTATAGACATTGGTAATCACCAATAAAACTTGTACAATATATGCAATGTCTGAGGTATTTGGTACAGTTTTATGTTTCTTAACCAATCGCATTAATAGCTCATCTTTGAATAAACAACGATATTAGCACGAGGACTTTATTTATCAGAAGTTAAATAACTCTGCCAGGCATAGCTATGCAAACTAATCAGTTTCGAAACCTTAAGGATTATGTTGGATTTCAGTTGTAGAAATCTTGGTAAAAACTTTTCAAAGTAGGTATTAGTACCTATTACCATTGTGTATGCTCTACGTATAAAATAATATAGTTGAAAAGAATAATGCTATGCTTTTGTGTCAAGGGATATCAAATCATAATAACAGTAACAATAGCAAATGTTTTTATATCAATTGAGAAAATACTCTATTTTATGCAACAGAGCCTGCCAACAATAGGGCCTATTATCAAGAAGTTCTTTGTCCCAATAGCCAAAAGTATATTTGCATCTCAACAGTATTTCACAATTATTGATGTTTCACAGAAAGTGTAAAAGACACATGATATGTATGGAAATGAAAGTAATCAGATAACAAAATGTTAAAAATTTGCACAGTTTACTCAGCATACTGTCAAGTATTAGAGCCAACCCCAAACATACATGCTTATCATTTTCAGTAAACCCAGGTTCCCATTGAGTTGCAAGGTTTCATGGAGTATCACATAGTGTACCAGAGATAGAAACATTTCTCTCCCTGTGACAAGGGTTGCAGAGTGTCTTAGGGTGTCACAGAATTCCATTGCAGCAGCTTTCTCTGGCATCCTTTTGCTGCAAAACACAGTTCTTGCAGCACTTATGACACTCAATGATAGAAACTATGCAACTCTCTGTGACTCAGTGGAAACCAGGCTTATAAGGCAAGTCTGATGAGTCAGCCAATAATTGATTAGCGTGGATGCTGTAGTGGTGTGTTGAAAACATAGAGAGGGAGTAGGGGTGTAACTTCCATTGAGGGATGTCAGATGTTTTTTCCCTGCAACATTGGATACTGTCCTGCAAAAATTACATCCTTGTTATGATGACAGAGTTAAAAGAAAACTATTGCAGTGGTAATAAATGTTAGATACAATGTCATCCTCACCAATTATGAAAATTTGCTTTTGACTGATGCTAAGGCTTGTGTTTTCCATGTAAATTTTATACCAGAGACTCACCTATTGACTCTGCCTGTAAGCTATGTTAATACAAATCCTAAACCTTGATGGGCTGTGCCCCTAGAAAAATGATTAGGACCACACCCTCTAAAACATTGGTAAACACCCTTTTGGAGCACTGAAAAAAGATGTTGTCATCATTGATTATTTTGATCAGAAGGAAACCTGATCCTCCAACCTGGAGATGAAAGATGAATCCTTGCTTTTGCCATTGTATGTCAATAGTTCAAGACTAGAAACAAAATCTGACACTAGTGTGCCAATGAAGAGATAGTATATGCTGGAATGTGCACTGGAATTCATATGTGGCATGATGCTTTGATATCATTATTACTGTGCAAAGAGATTCAATTTCACTGCAAACTGTGCTGTTTTATCTGTTGGGAGGTGCCATTCCCCTTCCAAACCCCTTGTATTTGTGTCCCCAAAAGGGGTCTCTCTTCCTAACAACTTTGACTACACCCTTGAACATTGTAGACAATGTTTTTAACTGTTATATATACATAGGGTTAGATTCTTATATAATAGAAGGGAAAATGTTAATGCATTTAATAATTCCTATCATTTTTTCAAAATACTCCAGATTACCAAATAATTGTCCCCTCTTGATTATTAATTTTTTGAATTTTTCCAACCTCCATCTATTTTCTAACCCCCCTTTTATTAAGCTTAGAGAATCTGAAATCAGTTCTCAGAGAATCAGTTCACTGCAGTGCCCAAACAAATAGAAATGGCATACAGAAGTACAAGGAACAGTTTAAAAAACTAAATCGCATGTGAATGGATGTGTTTATTTGAAACATCTACTTCAACAATAAGTGTTTTCTATCCTATCCATTTTCCACACCCCTTTTATTCCAGCCCCCTTTTATTAGTTTTCCAAAATTTTTCTATCCCTCCCTGATTATTCCCACCCGTGATTATTTGGTAATCTAGAGTGCTTTTAATTTTGATTGCAATGTTCTTGTGATATTTATTGGTTGATAAGTTTATATCAAAAGATTATTATAATCAAAATTATAAGTAATTTAACAAAATGATAGCTCTTCAATATTACATATTGTAATGTCTACAGTGGTGGAGGCTAAGCCCCCTAAAATTTGGAAAGTTTTAGGAAGGGAACTTAGCCCTCAAGCCCCCATAACAGAATCACTGTGTAGACATGCTATTTAGAAAGAAAATTGGATCTTCAAGAATTCAGAAAAATGATATTCTTTACTTTAAATACTTCATAAACTTGAAATTTTATAAGTATAGGAAGTTTTTTCCAGCCATTATCATACATATCTCTTTCAGAATTTAGCTTTGAGGCTTTGACTCCATGCAAATGTTGTTCATGTTTTCATCTACATGACTTTAGCATGACCCAAAATGCATTTGGAGATTTTCTTCCATGTTTGCCTTTGAACAAATAAAATACATCCCATACATTTCCTATTAGTTGTTTGCATATTCTGTTATTTAAACATTTAGATCTGACTGCAACCAGATAAAGCTTTCATTAAAGGTTACCACATGAAGCTTATTGTTTTCCTACGTTTGGAATTGTGGTTCATTGAAATGATTGGTCATTCAATTTTTCTGTGAAATATGATATGGGAGACTGTCATAATCCTAATTGTACCACAAATCTTATTAATAATTTGGCTTAGATATAATTTTACTCTGCCAATGCTATTTATGCAACATAACCTATTTGGCTTGAGGTTCAACGCAAGAGGCACATACCCACTTGTGTTTTGTCACAGCATAAAGCAGATTATAAGTTCCCTTTGACATAAGATAATTTGCAAATGAGGCTGTGTAGACTGTATACCACATCACAGATATGGTTCATGATACTGTAGAGATGCAGAGGTAAAATCGTTTTTGAAATTTTTATTGAGCAGCTTTATGGCTGTCATTCATGTAGTGTTTTGAAAGTTTTCCATGAGTATTAGATGCCATTTGAAATATTGTATGATCTTTTTTTATTTTTGGTTTTATCAGAAAATTTCATTGCCATTTTGTAGTGAATTGTTCTATCAGTATGCAGTCTTAATTGAGAAAAGTTAGAACATTGTAGGAAATTTTCATATTCCACAATGAAGATGATAAAACAGTTCTCAAAGATGTTATAAGCAAAATATCTTTGTTTGCATGTAATTATTTATGTTTTATTAGTAGTTTTAGACTGTAGTTTTGTTGGAACTCAATGCCTTTCAGCAGAGCGCAGAAGTTTCTGGCTTTAGGCCGGTAGGAACCCCTAACTCTAAAACAACTTAGCTTATTTGCTATATTTCTTTTCAGTTTTATTGAAAAATTTTTTTCAGCTTTTTACTCCAGTATTAAGTAATGGGTGAGCCGGATAGCATAGCGACTAGTATGTTTGTCCGTCTAATGCGTCTGTTATACAGAAGGTCCAAGGTTCAAGTGACGCTTGGTTCAGGTCTCGGCTGAATACTCGCTCACTTTCCACCGAGAAGCTCCTCCTTAATCAAGCAATAGTTGAATTTTGGAATGTTTATAATGTAATGTTGGGTAGTGTAATGATGTTAAATAAGTTCGTCTGTATTTTGTATATGTAAATTGCGTTTAACATTGGTTGATGAAAAATGAAAATGAAATGAAATTAGCAATGGGGTACTTGTTGCCAATATTGAGAAGACGAAGGCGGCAAAGAAATGAACTTGCCACCATACTCCATGTGCCGATGGCCAAGGATAATTGTCCTCTCTAACGGACACTCCCTTGGGTATGAAGATAAATGGAATTCTTCCTACCAATATTTCATGATGCCTAAATCATTGCCTACTTCATTAGACAGATAGTAAAACCTTGCTTCTATGCCGATTGGGCTCAATTGTTGAAGCTTGAAGGGAACGTTAGCTAAGCCCCCTATCTCGATTGTGCAGGGCGAGCCTTCTCATTCCAATTACCGTATCTATTGATTCATTAAGCTTGTACACATGAAATGGAAATTGGCTTTATGAGTCACAATTGAATGCTTTTTTATCGTCGGTTATGGTATCCTGTTTACAGCTTTCATCATGACACAATTTACTGTAAACAAATTTTCATTTACTTGACACTATGCCATAAACGAGAGAGCGAGGATTTGTGAAGTTGTAAGCAATATTGGTGTATATGTCATTTATTATCTACATTAATAAAAACGTTAGTCTCTTATCTTTTTAAAAAAAGTTCGTATGCAAGCGCCTTTATTTTAAGAGTTGGCTAAGACTTATAATATGGTGGGAAATTGATAGGAGATGCGCAAGTTAGTTAAGAGACCGAAAGATATCGGTTGCCTGATGGACTTGTCATTTTCGCTTCTTGAACTTGGGTTCCTAAGTTGGGTGGTCATGTTATCATATTTATGTGTCCCGCCTTGATGAAAAAAGACATGGGTTTTTCAAGAATGCCTTCATTTTAATCCGGTTAAATACAGAACTTTTGAAAGGTACATAAATTGCTTAGATTTTCAATTACACTCTCTTTTTAACTACACACACACACTCTCTCTACACTCTACTACACTCTCTCTCGTAAAGTTTGCAATATTATTTAGGCTCAGAGTCGCTGATATTTAAGAATGATTTGAGAATAAGTTTGATCAAGACTTAGAACTTTGTATGTTATGCTGATTTTCGATTAACCTTTGTGCTATTTAATTTCATCTTCGTTTCAAATACGATACAAGCGATGCAATATTTGCAATTCTGCTCAACTTTAAACGGTAACATTTTCTATAGCAAGCAATTGTGCTATGAGACTTCTTGCATGAGAAGAAGCAGTTAGATGGAAGCAGATGCCCTTCCTTAAGTCCAGCTCTGGATCCGTCCCTGCTGCTTAATGATAAAATAAGACATCAAAAAAACATTTGAATATATTCCTTTGATTTTCAGGCGAAATTGCATCTGTAACACTTGAGAATAATTTAGGAATAGAATAGGAAAGAGAATGCCAGATTTTGCGTGTTGGGAGAGAATCTTGCGGACACTATTGCAAGCTTTTCCGAGTATGAAATTGTAGAGTTTGCAGCTACCTGCAAATTGTTATGTAGTATGCCCGTGGTGTGTCATGAATACTATAAGTCTTCTCTTAACCAAGGAAATTTATTTTTTACAGTATGTATGTTTTTTCGACTGTCAATTATATTTCTCTGACTCAAGCCAGGCTTGTGATTCGTATCTCGAAAGGAATTTTAATAGTCCTTTAAAATGTTCTGCATAATTTACGCTCTAAGTACAATAAATTTTTAATGGTTAGGCTTGGCACCTAAAATATCGTTTGTTGCCAGCTTTGCTCAAGAAACAATGGTTTGTAGGAAAAGATATGGATCTGCTTTTAAGATATTTATGAAGAATGTCTAGAAGATAGAATTCAACTTCAATAACCATTGCAATATACTGGTTATAGAAGAACATTTGCGCTCTACTTATTTCCATTCCATTTTAGATGAAATTCGAGAAGGTATATTGATATTTGCAGCATTGGCTAGTTATATTTCATTTTTTAATTTACACTCTTATGTGGCATGATACTGAATTGAAAATTAAATTTGAAGACGAGGAATTTTGTCTAACAGGGTGCTAATTACTAGATTAAATTTTTGCTCGACTCAAGAATTCTCAAGTTACAAGAGAAAACGAACAATTTGGGGGTGTATTATTGGAATTTTTCACCTTTATTCTCCATGGTTTTACGTTTAAATTTCTCGTTAGCTAGGGGGACTTCTGATGCTTTAAGAAAGTCAGAAGGTGGCTGGAAAACTACTAAAAGGTTTTGCTTTAAAATTGAGCCATATCTTGTGGTATATCTACCTTGTTCAATGTACAGGTGGAGACTGTTTCATAGTTTTTCAGGCTCAAGGCTAAAAGCATGCTTATGATTTCTCTACTAATTATTTAAAGAAGTTTTCCTGTTCATTATTTTGTTGCCAGTTATTGTTAGACATGTTGTATCAATTTGTTGTTTGCCAAAGGACAGTTAATTTTGAAGATGCAATGTAAGAAGTTAATGAAAAGAGGAGTTCAAAGAACTGTTAATTTCAATCTGGTACTATATGCTTTTTGTCGAAAGAAAAACAAAGTTCAGGCTTAAGTTTAACTTTCTTGTGATTCAGTTGATGGCAAAGTGTAACTCAGCGAGTATTTAAGAATAAAGGGCTCTCAAACATAGTAACATGAGTGTCAAAGTTTCCACGACTATATTGTGATAAAATCAGCAATAGTTAGGTGCCTCAAAATAGAGGATAATATACGATCAGTTTGTGTTTATGGTGCAGAAGAAGTAGGTGACCTGTTAAAGTCTCTCAATCATCTGTGGTCTCCATAAGAGTAGACATATGTTCGTGATTAAAATAATTAAGATGATAATTATTTTAGAAAATGATACTATTTCTTCTAGTAGCACTTTCGTGAAGACTTCATTTAACGTGATGTATAGATGATCAGAGAAGCTCAACCAAGAATGCCACTTGTATTTGTCTTGCTTTGTATCAAAATTGAGGTGAAAATTTGCAACAAAAATTACTATGGTTAGGTATTATGAATAACCATCAATATTGTAAATTATGGTTTACTGTAAGGTACAGAGAACTCTAGATTGATCGAACTTGGATGTCGCCTATTGCTGGAGGATGTAGTGTACATTTTTTCGATCAAACTCGATTTGATTGCAATTTGTACATTTTCACATAATATTTCATTTGTTTTCAATGATCAATTAAAGCAAGTCAAAATTTAAACATACGGTGTAGCAACCCAATAATTCTGGGATTCACCAACAATGCCTTCTAACTGCAGTGAATTATTTTGTACACCTAGCTACGTTGTAAATGCTTTAAATTTTGTCAATATGAGAATTTCATCATCATCACCATCATCATCACCATCATCATCACCATCATCATCACCATCATCATCACCATCATCACCATCACCATCATCATCACCATCATCATCGTCAACATCATCATCATCATTATCATCATCATCATCATCACCATCATTATCATCACAATCATTATCATCATCATTATCATCATCATCACCATCACCATCATCAT
>WIPJ01002025.1:697591-723123 GCA_018155075.1 Cassiopea andromeda
CCATCATCTTCATCATCATCACCATCATCATCACCATCATCACCATCATCATCATCATCACCATCATCATCATCATCATCATCATCATCATCATCATCATCATCATCATCATCATCATCATCATCATCAGCAACCAAATCAGTTAATACTCTAAGAATATCATAAATACTTGAGTTTTCCACTCCTTGAAGTTCAAAATCAGTTGCTGCTAGAAGGAAATCCTCATAGATGAAAAAGAATTAAGATTTTATTTATCTTGAATTCCTATTTTTTTCCTTAGCTCCGTATTAATTTTTAGTATGAGAAATTTGCCATTAGCGGGATCGAATTTTATTGCTTGCTAGAAACCTTAATTACAACATTAGTGCGAGAAATTACACCACAAAGCATATCGGACTATGACCATAGAGAGACTTAATATTGAAGCAATTCTGAATTTCTTGATAGAGGCAAACACTTGGACATTTATTGGGTTGGGAAGGGTTGCAAGCCCCTTCAATATTAACAATTATTGCTACCTGTATTCCATTACAAACACGACAATGGTGCAATTCTTCAAGTTAAGGATTATTGGGGAAAGGGAAAGAGTACCCCCTCTAGTATTCCCCACAGTTTCATATGCGTTAGGCCTATTTCATGTATCTTGCAATACCAATTAGCTATTTGCTGACTTTTTTGTGAATCCAGCAATCGTAAATTTTATAGTATTTTCATTGAAGTTTTGGAAAATGTTTTTCATTTCAATTAGCTTACGCTGATCTGAGCTAATGAAGTCCAACTGTTTATAAAATACGGATTTAAGTTGTAAAGTATGTTTATGAAATACTCGCTTGTTATGGAATGTACAAAGATTTGTAGTACTGCTATGTGAGGCGCTTTTTACATATTCATACATGTTAAATGTTTTTCATTCATTCATTCGTCTTTTTTCTTACAAGTCTTTTCTCTTTTGCATTATCGATACAATATTTACTATGTTTGTTCCATTTCTTTTATGCTTTATGATGAAGTACACTCTTTCATAAGAACCGAAGTATTGAGGTTCAAGCTGACTGTTCTTAATTTTTCCCAAATCCTCCATAGAAAGACAATCTACATTGGACAACATTGAATGTTTTGATTGATTGAGAGCAAAATGTTACGACCAGAATAGTCTCTCTTGCGTATTAATGTTTTTATTGAAAAATTTTTATAAACAACTATAAACAGACAATGCTAGAACAGCAGCTAGTTTCACTAGGAGCAACTAATTTGCGATAAATCAAAGAGAAGTGACAAAGCTGTCACATTTCTCCTCGGGTTAGCAAAGAAAGGACGTTTCGTGCCCATTTGTCAATGGAAAGCTTTGCATAGTTTTCCAAAAATAAATTTTACGACAAGTCTTCAGGCTCAGCCTTGTTCTTAATTTCTTCTTAATTTTCGACCAAATTTCAGGCAGGTGTTCTTATGAAATTGTTCTTACAAAAAAAGAGGAGTGTAAGACATCAACAAAGATTTGAATATATTCTCTTGATTTTCAAATGAAATTATGCCTTTACTGCTTAGGAATAATTTAAAATAATCTAAGGCTCAAAGCCACGTAAATTTGAAAATATTGAGACTCAGAACTTATGAGACAGAATGTGTACTTATGAAACTTGGGTTCGAGATTATGTACTTTGTTTTGAGGTTATGCATGGGCTGTAAAGAATCTTTTGCTTTGATGTTGTTGAAATTTTAAACGTTTGCATTGTTTTGAAGTGTTGTCTTGTTCTTTAGAACTATCACTTCTGTGCCTTTTAATTCCTTTCCAGAAATAGCAATGTCCCTTTAAAAGTCTTCAAAATAGTTTATAGATTATCATACATTAAGTATAAGATATATATCATAATAGATGAGTTAGGAGAATTCTACACAAGAATTTTACACACAGTAAAAAATCCTGGGTACATAGATTTTGCTAAGTTTATAAATGAACATGATTGGAATGTCAGACTCAGCCCAACCATAATAGCTTATATTATTGAAGAAGTTTTATTAGTTGTATACGTCATTTAAATAAGGAACTGACAAATAGTTTATAAAGTGGGAAAGAATTAGTAGAATTTACATATAGTTTTTGGATGCTAAGGTATAAATTTTGCAAAAATCACTCATTTCGTTTTTGAATTAACTTCTAGCATTGTCTCTCTCGGAATCTGCCGAATCATAAAGAAAATTTACAGCTTACAATTAAAACACCAGTTAAGCTAGCAATCGTGAGAATTATACGAACAGATTATTGCTCTTTCACTCGTCACTAAATCTCGTAACTAAGCAGGAGCGGAGCAGAAGAATAAATTTGGTATCGATAATTCAAAAGTAAATCTGAAACCAATATTTTAATTAGAATAAAAAAATTTCCTATGTCTTGATGACGCTTGAATCTTTCATTATTCTTAAATTATTCTTAAATTTCAACGATTTTTGCCTCAATACTCTTATAAACTTTATTCTTATAAAATATAGTGTATCTTTTATGTTTTTCTTGTTCCTTCCTAGACTTTGTAGCCTGTTTCTTTCAGCAGGTTTTAGGTGTCACTTCTTGTATTTTTTGCCATTTTCCAAATTTTGTGACCTGGTTGTCATACGTTATACACTTGTTAGATTCCTAGGTGCTTTATCATATCAGATTATGGATTATTGCAACCACGAGCTGCACGAACACGCAGTCATTATCACGAGATTAGTAACCATTAGTCAATGTGTTGTTTTAAGTTGATCAACGAATTCCTTGGTAGTCCTTTGAAAGTCTGTTAAAGATGATCTTGATTTTTCCTCCTTAGGATGCTGCTGTCGGAGAATTACGTCCAGTATGTAAAGGAGATGGCCCCGAAGTCTTTCGCTGATTACGAGCTGATTTCTCTTGATGATTTGGCATTGTTGCCTAGGAAAGGTTCATTTTCAGAAACAAGCTCTAATGGCATAGGTAGCCACGACTCAGGACATGACAGTTATTTGGATGATGGTACGTGATAAAACTACTTACTGCTATTTCAAATTTAGCAGATTATTATGTATAAAATTACTCGCGGTATCCACAAAACACATGCACAAGTATTTCGAAAGAAATGGGAATAAGAGTACAAGTGGGGTCATGCTTTTGACCGTTGTAAGGAGGGCAAGGAGTTGACTCTCACTGTTTTTAGTGGCATGAAGAGTGGGCAAAAAGTTGGCTTTTCACCGTTTTTGTGTGTTCGGCGTTATCCCATAGGTTTTTCTCTAAAACTATTTTTTTTCTCGATGCAATATATACGGTTTTTAGTTATTTAGTAAACTAATAAGTTGCAGGAGAGTTGGAATTACAGGAGGGTTAGGCCTCAACTGTTTTAGCAAATTTTTCACATATTTCGTTTTCAATTACTTTGCAAATTCATACTCATGTGTGTTTAAATGTAAGGTTGTCTATCATTTCACCTCATCGTAACACGTTAGTTGATATTAGCAAGTTTTCAACTACGATTGCTCCTTACCAGTGGCTTATTCTTTGCTGTCATTGCCATTGAAAGTATCCATAGCCCCCTTTACTCTATAGTGTTTTCTCTATATCTGCTCATGCTGTATTGGTAGTTCCAGGGGGGAGATAGCAGGATATAAAATATCTAGACATTTCAGTTGGCGTTGAACTAATTGTAGCCCATTCATAAAACCAGTTCATTGAAACATGACCATTTTCTCTTCACATTTTATTTAAGTCTTCACTGTATCTGGGATTTGCAGAAGACTTAGTCCCTAATAGGGTTAATCTCTTATGCTAGCTTTTGTGGTTTTGAGACATTGAGTTATTTAAAGGTTTTTAATAGACGGTCTTTGTTGCATAAGCAAATTTTGTTCAAGTTTCTTATAAAAATCCATCCAGCTATGAATGAAAGTTCATCTGAATCAGTGATTATCATAACAATAACGATTTCTATAAGTATTTATTCACTTTGCTATAAACATAGCGCGAGAAAGGAAGAACCAAATGCCCTGGCTGATGAAGCATATCATTTTTACGTAAGTGGATGAAAGGCTGCACAAGGTGACTGACTTGGGAGATTTTGGACAGGGTGGCCAACAAACCCTAGAAACCCTGAAAGACCCTGAAAAGCCCTGGATTTTCTTTGCCCCTGGAAAAATACCCTAGAAAACCCTGACATTACAACATACCCCTGAAAAATTATATTCCGAAGCAGATTTTCCGCACGTCAATTTTTGGTCTTACAGTGCTGTTGCATTTTTAATTCCTGTAACGCTGGGGAGGAGGATTTATGAGGCAGTTGGGGGTAGAAACAGCGTATCATTTATAGTGTGGTAAGCAGCCTCTTTTCCAAAACCTGACACAAAACTTCAAGTAAAGCGCAGAATGAAAGGTGGATGGGTATAGGCAGAAGATCTATACGTGATAATCATATTTTTCCTCGAAAACATAGTCAAAAATACCCTGAAAAACCCTTGAAATTTGGCAGAAAATCCCCTGGAAAACCCTGGAAAAGAATTTCATTTCACTGTTGGCCACCATGTTAGAGCAAGACCAGCTAGACCAATGTTAGTGTATTATACCCTGGGTACACCAGAGGTATTTGTCCTGGTAAATGCTTGTCCATGTAAAGATTTACTCGTATAGACATTTAGACAAATACCGCATTGGATAAATATTTATACTTTTCGCTTTACCGTTAGCACTGAGAAAATTAAAGTAGAGTTCATTTCATCAAGGACATGTGTTGCTTTCTTCACTCAAGAAAACATGCCAAAAGATCACTCACTTCATTTAATACAGAAAAAAAATATATTCCTTTCACTCACTTTACATATTTTTACCGTTATATACATTTACACTTATGAAATTTATCGGACAACTAATTTTGCAGCAAAGAGAATAGATGTTTATCAGGATAAGTTTTTACGTGTAAACGGGAAGGCTATCCGTTTAGATTTTCATCCAGATGAACAGTAGCTTGTTTCATTCATTCAATTTATTCAGTCAATCATTCATTCATTTTCAGGTTTGTGGATCATATTTTTAATAACCTAAGATGCTGTGGTTAAAGGCTTTATGTGGCATGAAAATAATTAAGAAGTTTTATAAACTCTAATTTGCGCTTTGGAGCCATCATTTCCGTGCCTTTTAATTCCTTTCCATAGATAATCATGTTCCTTCAAACTCTTCAACATTATTTATAAATTTTGTCGCATGATATGGAAAACATTTGTTGTACTTAGAGTGTTAAAAAAATCAGATTTTTGTTTGCAAGCTTGCTAAGAAGTCCTGTACAGATAATGCACACAAAGTTAAAAAACATTTGTAAGTTTTTCAAAGTTTCTTGTACAAAGATGTTTTTTCCATGGAATCCAAAAAACGTCAGCGTTAAGAACTTTTTATATCTTTCATAGAAATTTGAAATAGTACTTTTAAGTATTTACAAGTGCAAGTAAAATATGTGTCTCTCAAACTTTTGATTATCGCAACATTGATCTTATGTTTTTAAAAATATCAAAATACTGTATGTATTTTTCACTCATACAGAGTTTTGTTCAGTGGATTTGCATATTCGCTTTTGACGACCGACAGAAGTGCGCTTTTGGGGTAGGTGGTCGGCGTGATGCTCCATATGTGTACAAAACTATTGAAAATGCGATGGTAATTCCAGGAGATTTAACATCCTGATTTTCGTATTTCATTGACCTTTTGTTGTCATGTTTGATCAAATTTTAGCAAGACACCCCCCTTCAAAGGAAATTATCTGGTCACATCTCTGCTCATGAAACAGAGCCTTTTCTAGGTTGTCCATCAATCATCAGTAATGCGCGAAACTTGAAATTAACATTGTATTTGAATTAGCTTGTCCAGCCGTCTCTCAACTGATACTTACTTCGTAAGTACTTGTTTACCTCTCACATACTTTGACTTGTACAGATATCGATTTCATACAACTAAATTAAGGCTTTGAAAGTAAGAAAGCACATTTCGTGATACTTTTTCTACTGCCATTGCTGGGTGTTCTGCCAAGCAATGGCAGTAGAAACAGGCGGGGGCAGGGGGCTGCACCCCCCCAAGTTGAGCAGAAATCCGTTTCACTCGGGCAAATTTTCTGAAAGACCAATAGGAAATTCGGGCAGAATGTTTACAGAACGTGTACAGCCCCAGGTCAAGGTTATGCCAACAAATCTTTTGAAGCAGATTTTCTGCAGTGCTTCCAAGGTTGCAATGACCCAGGATATTACCTTAGGTATTAAAATGTAAACCGCTCTTGTATACAAGCCGCTTTGTTTTCGGGTATTTCCAAGTGTGTACACGGTTTTTTTATAAAAAACTTAGCTCAAGGCCTAGTACTAAAAGTTTCTTAATTCTTGGCAACATTTTAATTCTAGAAGTTTCTTAAAATTCTCTTAATTTAGCGAATTAAATTGCAGTGAAAGCGCACGCAGAACATGAATGTAGCAAACTGTTTGTCTTATAGCAACCAAAATGCTTCAATGCGAGTTAAATTCTAAAGCAATGTCATATTCACATTGTTTTGGTACAGTTTTACGTTGAATAAGGTAGCGATTTCAATGTGCTATTACTCTAAAGTTTCTTAGCTCTGTCCTTGTAGTTCTAAAAGTTTCTTAAGTCTTAGGTTGTCTAGTACTAGGTTGCATATAAACTGGTTTCTTATAAAAAATGGTTTCTTATAAAACATCTAACATCCATGCCAACCGTATAGCAGGATTCTTACAAGTCCTGAAACATCTGATAAACCTGGAAAGTTGAATAATTTTGGTAGAGCCAGGGAAAGTCTAGAATAATCAAGGATTTCTTTAATTATTGCAAAGTCAAGCAAAAGGAGGGGAATTCTGATATATGACCTTGTTGCGTGGAATTGTCTAAAGCTGCTCAGTGCCCAAAGAGCTCCCAGTAATTTTAGAAAACTCTCTACTCTGTTGCGGTATAAATAACTGAATCTGAATGTTATGGTTTCATCCATCAATTTTTATCATTTTCAATATGATTTTTAAAAACGTTACTCAGTGCCTCAAATGATAGGGGTACGAGTGTTTTTGTTTCTCTTCATTCTCTTATTCTATCAAATTATCGCAGCTAACTTAATCATACTTCCATTAGCTGCCAATAAAATGAATGATAGCAATTAACAATGACCTTTTTGGTGGCATTTTTGATGATTAGGCCGTGGAAGCATACTGATTAGGATCTAATTGCAATATCTTCACATCCACTATTATCAGTTTTGAGGCAGCCTCCCTTGCAATACAATTTTTTTATAAGGAAAAAGTTTATTAGAAAATGAGGCTCAAATGGTCAAAATCTTAAGAAAATCATAGGCTCAATTTCCAAAATTAAGTGTTTTTATTGGCCAAAAATCGATATTTCGTCGTTATTGCATTCAAAATGTTAAAGATGGAGCTAAAATTCCAGTATAAAATATTAATAATGAAAGTGTAAACCAGTTTACCTAGTTTATTTCAGTAAAAGTTAAGAAAAATTTAAGAAAATCTCAGGCTCAATTTCGGGAAAAGTTAAGGCTCAGGCAAAATGATGACTTTTTTATAAAAAAAACGTGTACACACTATTATTTTCATAAGAATAAAATTCAATAGAATATTGAGGCTCAGAATGGCTAAAATTTAAGAATAATTTAAGAATACTGCAAGGCTCAAGTTTGGTCAAGACTTAGAATGTTTGTATATTCGAGATAATGTGTTGTTTGTAGATGAACTTTAACACTATCGATACAGCATTTACTGTTTTGTTCAACTTTTGCTTTGCTTTATGATAAAGTAAGGCATCAACAAAGATTGGAATACACTCCTTGGATTTTCAGACACAGTTACACTTTCGATATTTGAGAATAATTTAAGAATAATATGTGGCTCAAAACTGAAAAAGGAATTAAGAATATTGAGGCTCAGGGAGAAATAAGTACTTTTTTAAAAAAACAGTGTATGCAGAGAAGCATTTGTCTCTCTCTGGCCTGGACTGTGAGTTTTTTCTTCGTCCCAACTTCCAATCTTTGTCGCCGACTCATAACACCATCTGTCTTGATTGCAGGTACTGGCTATTCTGGAGACGATGAGGGGTCTGGAAGGTGTGATATATGCACAACTGGAATGGAAGTTATGGAGAAGCCAAATGAATATCAGAATCGAAAACGTAATCGCCAAAGTAGAAAGAGCCGAAGCAGAAGACATTTAGGAAAATCAAAAGAAAACAGAGACGCTGTTGTTACGAGGGAATTGCCCAGGACTGATAATTTTGAATTTGAGGGAGAAAAACGAGTTGAAATGAAGTGGACTTTGGAGTGCTTTTTGAACATTGACCTCGTACCGGAGTTGAAACGAGTTGTTATTGATCGAGGTAGGCCAGAGGATTTGGGCGTCGACAATTTGATGGTTTTTGATGAATCTTCTTCTTACAGCAGAATACAAAGCTGGCGAAGGGATGTTTTTGACAAACTGAATTTTCGCAATCAGAACGAGGCTAAGGAGTACAACATTTTCCCAACGTGTTATTCGTGTGATTCTTGCACAGAGCAAAGACAAAAGGTGATTCACTCCGCCTTAGGCCAAGGAAAAGAATTGAAGTTGTCCAGAGAGCAGTCGCCGTATTCATTTGGACTAGTAAACAAGTCTTCAAGAGTTGATAGCACCAACATGGCGTCATGGAGGAAGAAGATCATGTACGATTTGAAGCTCAACAATTGTCGTGCTCTTGCTTGCTTACGAGCAGTCAAACGAGAATCTATTCTTACTACCTCGTACAGTTTCGGCAAAAGTCGGAAGCGACGAGGTGCTAAGCTGGAGAGAGTGGACGAAGAGAAATGGGAGGTGTACGAAGTAATTTCAGATGAGGAATTTTTGAATGTCAATTCAACGCTATGATTTTGTAGAAGTGCTATTGATCAATCATTGATGGTGAATCACTGATGATCAATCACTGATGATCAATCACTGCTGATAAACCAATCAAGAGTCAATGAGCTTTCTGCTGCTCAATTTTTTTACCTTGCTCCAAAGCTAATGGATTAATGAATTTTTAGTTTTATAGGACAACAATTAATGCTTAAATGTGTCTTCTTTTGAAGTGCATAAAAAGAACACACTCAGTGTTGCAGAGCTAAATTAATAGCTAGGGACCTCAGATCAAGCAACACTGAGCGTACCTTCAGTGATGTTATAAGTAGTGGCGGGAAAACCAGGACAAGGTCACATTAACTTAATCAATCCAAATATGTACTGAAAGTACTCTCCCATTTTTTGTTTAACAGTACCCCTTATTAATTGAGCCTTCGTTATGTTGAATAATATTGCTGAAACCATCGCATAAATGCAGTTGAGGGGAATTTTGTTGAATGATGCTTGTTGAATTGCTACCTTTTACTCTGCAACGCTTTTAATCATTTGGTTCTTGGTATTCAGATGCTATGCTTTTCGAATTATCAATGAATTTTGCGATTTTCCTCCACGATAGCCTAGGAATGAGTTCCATCTCATGTACTTTCATCTACATACTTTTTAGGCCAGGTGCCTTTCACGCTTGGTTGCAAAACAAGAAGTTTGTCCTAAAGCTCGTAATATTGCACCTGAGCCTCAACATATTTTGTACTGTAACTGAGTTACATCATCATTTCTCTTAAGTAATTATTGGTTAGTGGATTTTTGACTTACAGCTTTCGCTCCTCTTTAATCATTCCTTGCCAGTGCAAACCTCATTGAACAGCAGGCTCTGTTATTCGGTCAGCGGCAAGGCGCACAATCACTGTTCTCATATGAATTGTGGGAGAGTTCAAATGCCCACTTTGAATTACTGTAAAACGACCCTTCCACAAATTCTTCTCTCAAATAGATGGCTCATTGTTTCGGTTCTGTCTTGTAGTAATTTGAGAATTTAATATTGATAGAGATCTCTCTTTGCAGAGTACTTTAATTGTACGAGTGTTTCTATTTTTCTAAAGTTTGTTTCTCAGTTTTTGTGACTCCTATTTGATGTAGCTCTATTTATATATTATACCTTTAATATTATACCTTTAATAGATTAGCATTAGAAAGCATCTTGTTTGTGTTTCTGCGTTTTAGTACACTTGACCATCTAAGGGGCAATTCCTCCCAAAAATAACTTGTGAAAATGCATTTTAGCGTTTCAGTGAAATCATCCACTAGAACATATGTCTTTGCTATTTAATTTAGAAGTTATCTTTGTGAAAATTCTTGCTGGTTTTGTACAAAATCAAAAATTATAGCCTTTCTAAGTGAAAGGTAGCCAGTGAAAACTCTTTTTATGCGAAGTTAGAAAGTAGCCTTTGCCGACGATAATTGGAAGATAGGTTGTGAAATATTTTGTTTATTCTCAGGGGAGCCACCCACCCAGTCACCATGCTTGCCCCCAGTTTACAATGTTTAACAGTGTTAACCCCCTCCCCAGTAGATGTTCCATTCATCCTCATTGATGTTTTAATGCACCGTTTTACTAAAAACTTTGTAGGAGAATTATACCACTTAGAGGGAAATGAAGAATATCTACATAATTTTTGTGCAAAATCAAACATAATAGCTTTTGCTTTGATTGGAATATGCCCTGTAAAATGTTTTTTAAATTTCTGTAGGATTATAGTCTTTGCTTGTATATGAAAAATTGCCTGTAAAGTGTTTTGTTACTTTTTCAGCAATATCAAAGACTATAGCCTTTGCTTCTGATTGGAATATAGCCTGTGAAGCTTTATGTCAATTTCCTGTGAAGACAAGGACAATAGTCTTTGCCGTTAATTGAAACGTAGCCTGTAAATTTCTCTTTAATTTTTCAGCAAAATCAGACTATAGTCCGCGATTTCAGAAGAAATTTTTCAGTTTAGTTTCCAATTAAAAGCACAAAGTCTGATCTTGCAGAAAAATTAGCCAAAGATTTTACAGCCTCGTTTCGAATTAATAGAAAAAGGCTATTGTCTTTAATCTTGCAGAAATAGAAACAAAAAGTATTAGATTATTCCAATCACGAGCAAATACTTTTTACCTTCGTACATAACATAATAAGAACTTTGACGTTCTTTTCGTTTAGAAGCAAAGGTTATAGTTTTCAATTTGCACAAAAACAAGCAAATACTTTTGCAAAAATACTTTTGAGTTATGAAATCCAAGGACAAGAATTCATGGTTTTGCAGAAAAATTATGAAGTGTTGTCAAAAATTATTTTTCTTTCAAAAACAAAGGCTATATTCTGATACTGCACAAAACTTAAAAAGAATTTATAGCCTATTTTCCATAGGCTTTGATCTTGCTAAAAGTTGATAAGAACTATTAAAGCCAATCCCTCGATTAAAAGCGAATACTGTAATATTCAATCTTGTAGGAAAATGACAGGAATTTTTTCTTCCCACTTCCCAATCAACATGAAATACTATAGTCTTTGATTTTGTACATGGAGTTGAAAGAAAATTTATAGTCTTTGGTTCTCGCGCAAAAATTAAGGAGAATTTTTCAAGCCATTTTTCAACCAAAAGCAAAGGCTATAATCTTTGATATTGTACAAAAATAAAAAAGAAATTTTCTAGCCTATTTTCCACTCAACAGCACAGACTACAGACCTTGATCTTACTAAAACGTGACATAAAGTTTTACAGGCTGTTGCTCAATTAAAAGTAAAACAATTATATTCTCTATTCCTGTAGGAAATTAGCATGCATTTATTCACCATTCTCCAGTCAAGTTAAAGGCTGTAGTTCTTGATTTTTGTGCAAGAAAGAGAAATTTTGCGGGGTATCTCCCAATCAAAAGCAAAGCCTATAGACATGGATTTTGTACAAAAAATAAACAGGACGTGTATAGTTTTTGATTTTGCACAACAGTTAAAAAGAAAGGTTACAGCCTATGTTCCAATCAGAAGTAAGGCCTATAGTCTTTACAAACCATTTTCTAACGAAAAGCAAAGGCTATAATCTTTGATTTTGCACAAAAATTAAAAACAATTTCTAAAGCCATTGCTTTTGTAAAAAACTAAAAGGAATTTTAAAGACTCAAATCAGGCTATAAAAATTTAGAAGAAAGCGTACAGGCTATTTATCAATCGAAAACAAAGATCAAAGTCTTGGACTTTGCACAATCGTTAAAAAGGAAGTTCATAGTCCTTGATCTTCACTAAAATTAAATAGAATTTTTACAGGTTTTTCCAATGAAAAGAAAATTGTCTTCTTTGATGCCTTACAAAACTTGGAAAGAGGTTTGAGTCTGGTTTTACATAAACATAAAAAAGAAGTTTTAGAAGCCATTTCCAATCGGAAACAAAGGCTATGGTCTTTCAAAAGCTAAAAAGAACTAAGAAGAAGCAAACCAATTTCCAATCAAAAGCAAAGGCTATAGTGTTCGATTGTGCATATAAAGAAACTTTACATTCCATTTCGCAACCGAAAGCTAATAATTAACAAGAAAATGCACATTATTTTTCATTTAGAAGGAAAGGCTATGCATGGTTTTTGATTTTACAAAAAACCAAAAAGAATTTTCACAAACATAATTTTGGGTTACAAAGCAAAAACTAAGTTTTTAATCTAAAATCTTGTAGGTCATTTTCTACTTAACAGCAAAGACAGCAGTATTTCATTGTGCACAAAAAATAGAAACAGGCTTTACAAGCTACTTTGCAAATAAGTAGCACAAACTATTGTCTTTGATGCTGCAGAAGGATTAACCAGAATTTTACAGACTATTGTCCAGTCACAGACATTTCTGCATACTTAAATTCCTTGTTTTTACCACTGAAAATTAAATCTGCAAATGTTGTGCTAACTTGTTATAAAGCCGTTCTGCTCAAGGAGACAATAAGCTTTCAAATATTGTATCAAGTTTCCTGCATAATCCAAAAATCAAGTTTATTTTCAACAGAATACTAAACTGGATCACTTGTGCTGAAGCTCTATTATGAGCTGAGGTTTGGCCTTGCTTTTAACGGAGAAAATCACCGAAAAACAAGGACCATTGTCGTTATCTAGCACAAAATGTAATGATGACTGAAGCACCGTGATGGGATGATACGAGTGTAGATTTATCGCTAGTTGCTGGTTGTCCTGTGTTATTGAAAAAGTTTCACGTGCTTCTTGTGACCATGATATCAATTCCCTCAGAAAGCTTTATTTTTCTGTACTTTTCATTGTCTACTCGAAGTAACCCCTCATACAATAAGTAAGGTTCCTGCCGTTGCCTCTTAATTGGCTCACAGAAAAAAAAAATGAACAGTAATGTTAAATCGAAAATGTTGAAAAAAGCAATATATCTTTTAAAAAAACCAAAGTGCTAAAGAATCTTACTAAAAGTTTCTTTCCATGCAATCCCTTGCCCTACTCGACGATTTTCTGTGCTTGAAAATTAATTTTCACAGCAGAGTAAGCACAACATGAGAATGAATTGACGCTGGGGGTAATGTGGGGTTTGTGACAAGTTCCTCTTTGTAAGGGAAAGTCTGACTATAAGATCCAAGATTTTGGAAAGAACAGGCTGATAGCCATAACAGCATAAGAATATATTTTAATTTCAAAAAATGCACAAAAACTATGTTTCTTAAAATGCTTATAGCAATCAGCCAAGGACAAAACAACTTGGATAAGAAGTGAAAAATAGTATGGACTGTCCATATCTGTGTGAATACGAGGTGGAATTCCATAAGGTGTTCATAAGTTGCCTACTATCCAACAAATTTAGAGATTTAAAAAAATTCTTATAATCATAATAAATAAGTCCAATAAATTATAGATGTGTATGAGTGGACTTTGACATCAATAGAACAGACAGTTAATTTCAAGTGATATGGTCGTAAACTGAAATAGATTACAAATCAGTACCTGAAATTTCGTTTGTAAATAATACAGGCTCACATTAGCTAAACGAGAAATCCCAATATTCATAAGTCATAATTGTATGCTACGAGTCAAAGATCTTTCCACACCAACGAATCTACTAGAGTATTATATTTCTCAATGTCTCAATAAAGATGGGCGAAAAAATCTGGCAGCAATCTAAAAATATCAATTAAAAGAACAACGAAATACAAACATCAGAATTGCAAGGTCTCTTATTATAAAGCAAAGATTGTGCAAAATTCTACTATTTGTCCAACCATAAATAATAAGAAAATAGTCGCAATAATTAACATCAAATTCAGGACCACTGGAGAGTACAACACAGCATCCAAAAACACATTGAAATCATTTTATCCACATGCGAGGTCGTAGGCCTCGCTTCGAATACACCAAATTTTGTGTACGTACGTGAATGCATAACAATAACGGAAAAGCACTTAAAACTATTCTGATTACAAAAGGGTGAGAAAATGAATGACCAAATGGCCTACTATGAGATATAATGTCCTCCAAAATGCTAATGCGTTGAGTAAAACGTCTACGGCAGGGGTGGCCAAAACGGCGGCTCACGCACCACATGCGGCTCTTGACTTTAACTATGTGGCTCGTTGAAAAGCTTTGGCCGAGTTCCTTTTCATACTACAACAGGCACGCCAGGGGCAGGGGCTGGGGGCTTGCAGCCCCACCTACTATTTTGCTAATGTATGAGGTCATACAATAAATGGCCTCTCATATCTATGATAGAATGTATTTTGATATTCAAAAAAGGGTTTTCTTGCAATGTAAGGACGTACTTATAGAAATATTAAGAGGCTCCACCTCTGACCCCCACTTCAACCCCAATAGGGGCTTGCCACTCGTCCCCAGCTCTCTTACTCAAAAATATGCTTCGACATCCCTGTACCATTGGCATAAATGGTAATTAAGGAAATTTTAAACTACAGAGTCATTCATTTGATTTCTACTAAGAACCCACTGGAATAACGCACGTGTCTGGGTTCTGTTCATCATGTCTAGCGACTCCCAACTACCTGAAGTTCACTCTGTTGGCCCGCACAATAAGAAGTTCTGGCCACCCCTGGTCTATGGGTTACTAAGAAACTACCTAATTACATCACATAATTATCAACATTCAAGAAAAGACCTGGGAAATAGTTATCTTCAAAACATGATACGTAACTAAAAACATGTGACTGTGAAGATATCCCAGAATGGAAACCAACACAAATCTTTAGAGAAAAGTTCCCTACTTAAAAACCATCATACTTGGTCAACGTCATCGGAAATGTTTCTTTTTGACAATGGCAACGCAGCGAAGCACCATGGACTAACAATCATCCTCTTCGGAGACCTAGTAAGTGCTGCAAAGGCTTCGTTTTCCGAATTTTAGTGGTGACCGTAGGTAGCTCCGTTCTCATACGTTGCTGTCACCAGGCATCTCTTCAAATTTTGTAACAATGTCGGCGAACTTAGGCCTCTCGGCTGGATTACGACGTAAGCAATCTTTCATTATACTGGTCAGTTGGTCTGGCATTTCCTTTATGGTTTCTAACTGATTCTTTTTCTTGATTGATTTGATGATCTCTTCATTTCCTTTGTCTGCATAAGGCTGCTTCCCATTGCTAAATATCTCCCAAATGACAACACCAAAAGCCCAGACTCCACTCTTCTCGGAATAGGAAGCATCCAAAAGTGCTTCGGGACTCAGCCAACGCAACGGTACATGAGCGCCATTGTACAAGCAGTAATCAGCTTCATATGTGTCATCACTGAGACTGAAAAATGCAACTTTGACATGGCAATCTTTAGATATTACGAGGCAGTTACGGCATGCTAGGTCGTGGTGTATGATGCCATTGGCTGAGAGGTGATCCATTGCGTTAGCGATTTCAGAGCAAACTTTTATCTTGCTTGCGATGCTAACAGCATCCCCGGACTTCGATGAGTCAACTAGAAACTCCTTTAAATCTCCCTAAAAAAAGTTGGTCAAATTTAAGTGATGACTGTAACTCTATATTTACAATTATATCAAGGCAGCCTTCAAAATTCTCAAAAAAATCCAGAAGTAATTTCAGGATATTTCTAAAACATCCCAATGGTTTTCAAAAGCATTCAGACCTTTAAATGCAAAAGAGTCTGGATATCAATTCGAGCCAAAACTGTGACTGAGTTGAACTGAGAAATGATAACATGGCAACAATATCAAATCTCTTATGTTTGCAACAGAAAAACAATTCACTTCTAAGTAGACACTCTAGGTATCCCTCACAGATGCTTACATACAAAAAGGACAACTCATTTCTATTCATCTTAGTTGAGGCTCTAATACTTACATGCTCACTGTACTCTGTTATCATCAAAAGAGGAAATTCTTTCATGGAAACTCCCAAAAGTTTAATTACATTCGGATGTTTCAATTGCATCAGCATGTCTAATTCTTGATCGAAAGCTTGGCGGGCTTCCTCGTTTTCAGCAGCCAACTCCTTCACAGCTACCAAAACCTCGATTTCGCCTTCGTTGATACCACGTGCCTTGGCAAGGTAGACCTTGCCATACTTTCCACTGCCAAGATTTCTCTCTTTGATGATGTCCTCCCTCGGAAAGTGCCATTGTTCCAGGTTTTTTAAGTCTCCGTTCATTGGGTACTCCTCATCGCCATTAGGAAGCAAGTCTTTGTTGAATTCACCATCTTCAATTTCCGTTGCAATATTTCCTATGACCGAATCATTTAGAAGTTTTTGAAATTCAGAAAAACCTTCCATAAATGCAAACATAAATAGTGTGCCAAAAAAACTATTCCATGCCATATACTTAAAGGAGCTTGATGAAGCCAACTACTGATCCAAGCATAAGATGCTAAAACTATAGAATGGAGACTTATCAAAAATGAGGGAATATCAACAGCGACATTTGCAGAGATTAAATATACTTGCCAAAATTCTCAAAAGGAGAACCTAACTCCCTGGGTTGGAGATAAGGAATTTCTGTTATCGGTCATTTTCACCGAGCTGAATCTAGATTTGTTAGCAAACCCAACATAAATCAATGTGAAACTGGTCAATCAAACTAGTCAATTACCCTTCAACTAGCCCACATTTTGTCACTGTTTTGTACGCACAGTGATGGTGGGAAGAACTGAACAAAAATTTAATACTTATCATGAAAAAAATGGCCGGACAGCAACTCGTAAGAAAGGCTCACAAATATCCTACCTCCCAATATAAGGAATTCTTTCTGAAAAGAGGAAGACTCTATCAGGGTTTATACGGACTTTCTGAAAAAAATTCCCCTGACTATTGCTTCAAAAGCACAAACTTTCCCTGACCTATTTCTCCAAAAGCTATATGTTTTCCCCTGACCTCTTCTGAAAAAGTAAATTTTTCCCCTGACCTGATTGGATTAATAATGACGCAAGTAAAAAATAGCAAGATATTTATTTTTCAATTTAGCAATATGTAGATATTTTAGAAACTTTATACAAAAAAATATGAAGAATTCACTTGAAATTCTTAAAGAGAAACGAAAAAAGGTTATGTAAAATGTGATTAACACTCCTCCTTTTGTTCACATTGATACAGTCACACAGTTTTCATTTTTGAAATTTCTTTTTATTTGTTTGAATCCTAAGTTTGATGAAAACAATAGAACTTTCTAACCTATAACTTACTATCACATTGTCTTACGTAGTTACTAAAGTGTTGTACATACTTCCTTGATGGTGAAAAATGAAAGATTTCCCTGACCTGCAGAATGAAAATACTATTTTTCCCGTGACCACTGTAAGCTTCCCTGACTTTCCCTGACTTTCCCTGACCAAAGCAAAAAAGACCCTTTTCCCCCTGACTTTCCCTGACCGTATAAACCCTGCTCTATTCCGAACACGTTGTGTTATGGGATGTAAAATACGAAGAAATCAACCTGTCTCAAGCATGACTGCTTCTATGAATCGTACGAAAGTTCATATAGCTCTCTAAAAACTGATTCTGCTACTCGACACTTTCTCCGTTCAAATGTTTAGATTGATGCAATTGAAAAGTCGAACATTTTTCAGTGGAAAACAAGCATCTCATCTAATAAATGCAGAAAAACTCCATATGGGTGCTGATACATACACTTCGCAACACGGTATTAGCTGGAATACATCACGCTAACACTCACTGGGCACAGAGTGTCAGTAAATATATAGAATATTCAATTACCTTGCCTACTCAGCATTCGCGCTCGTCTGCTTCTGCAATAAATCATTAGGCCAATAACAAGGAGGATATATGCTCCTGCACAGCCAACAGCAATGCCAACAGTGCGACCCATCGAAGCCTGACCTTTCTTTCCATCTTTATTTCCATCAGACTCTGAAAAAGAATGAAAAAGGCAATATGAAATTTTATAGGAAACTGGAACAGTGCTATTACACAAAAACTCTATGAAATATGAAAAGCGTAATTTAAATTAATTTTCACTCTACAATAATAGGCACATGAAACCATAAAACATGCCTTGTTCAGGGCGTCTGTAACCATAGAAATGAACAGCAGACCACATAAGAAATCGAGAAGGCTAACATGTCGTTCTTACTCAATCGCCAAAGGAACTAGCTTGATTTTCAAAAAGCATCAATGATATTAACTACCAATTACAGCCCTGGGCTTCTATTTCAGGGCATCTACCAATAATGACTAAATTTGGGGCATTAATAATATCTGCTATCAAAATATCACTTGAGAATCAGAGAAATCTAATTTATCTCTTGTAAGGAAATTGGAAATCCTATCAACTGATAACAGAAATAGATTTTTAAATCAGAATAATATCCACAAATAATTACAAAAATAAAAACATACTTTCCACAATGACTTCAAATTCGACATTACTTGAAGTAGGCCCATTGGCAATCATACAGAAATAAGTTCCCGCATTTGAAAGTTCTGCATTCGTAACGACCAATGTCGTATTTTTAACCACCTTGAAATTTTTCGGTAATGCAGTGTCTGCTTCGGCCTTTGCCCAGGAGATTTTTGGCTTTGGAGTCCCAATTCCGTTACAAACTGTTTGTCCAGAACCACCTTCTTTCAGAGTGATATTTTTAGGCTTTTTAGTGAACTCTGCACCCTCTAAAAGAAAACATAGTTTTCATGTACAACTGCCGCAACAATCAACTTCAGCGGTGCTAAAAACAACTTTCGCTAACCAAGGAGGAGAGAGACAGAAGGGTGACGGTTTATGGAGTGGATGCTTTTCTGCGCTTGAATTGCGAAAAGTATAAAGCTATGCGGGTAAAATCAAGGCAATCTACAAACGCTTCCAAGACATCGTAGACGAGAGAGAACTACAACGACTCATTCCACCAATAACTATTTGGATGTGTTGCGTAGAAGAAACGTAGCACTTACAAGGGAACACATCTGATCCTTCAAAATAACTGAATTAATATAACTATTTAGTACGCTGAATTTACTAATAAATAGTAGTGTCTGACTTAATCAGAAAAACAAAATTTATCATTTCAAGTACCATAAATTTGCTAAACTATCTGAAAACTGCACTAGCTTCATGAAAGCTCTGCAACTCATTGTCAGATTGTCTCGGTATTCTCAATCGTTAGTCTTTGGTAATAAAGTACTGATTGCCCTCAAAATGGAATTTTGATTAAAACTCATAAGCTACAATCGTGAACTAAACCTAGGCCGTGCATGGGCAACCTTTTCTTATAAGGGCCAAATTCTGCTTATTGCCAAAGGTCGAAGGCCATGAACAGAAGAGATGCAACAAAGAATTATGCGCATGCGTGTCTTTTCTTGCAAAACATAGTTATCTCGAATCTTGTCAAGAGAATTCTTATCATAATGCTGGAACAATGCGCTTCAGAAATGTGGTTTCCCTACAATTGGTCTCCAAATTTCAAAAATTTTCAAAACTGTCAATTTACAGGCAAGGACATCAAAACCTCTTAATTGGTCGGAGGTTGCCCATGCATGTTCTGGGAATTTACAAATCTATGTCCAAATTAAAACAAAGCAATTAAGAAAAACATTCACAGGCGCAAAATAAATCAACATACTTCCACTGGAAGCCCATGAAATGACGGGGCCTAAATTAAAATCGTTTTTAAGGAAACATTTTAGTTGAAGTGTGTGGAAAATATCTTAAGTGCTTCTTTTAGGCTGCTTTTTTTAGGTATCTTTTTTACTTTCTTTCTTTATTTTTCCTGGACACAAATTAATAACAGCTGTTTAAGTACAAGTATCTATCCAGGGTAAACAGTCGATGCTTTCATTATTATGACCTTCCTGGATTTATCCCCCTTGCATTATAACAGGAGATCAACTGCGTCCTGATATGCTTCCTTCCGTTGGTAAGACCATACTCTATATGATTGAGTTGACTGTTGGGAGCAATGCAGACTGGAAACACGAAAAATATCATCAGCTTACTCGAGACCTTTCGTCGGATGTTCATAACATCAAATTGATCAACCTATCCATAAGCGCTCTCGGAATTTTCGGCAAATAATGCGAGCCTTTTATAGGCATGTGCAAGGAACTGGAGTTTGATAAGTAACACACAGATTTAGTAGTGTGAAAACTATCTACAATCATTATCCGATCAATCTATTATATATTCTGTATGCGTAACAAGCACTGTTCTAACCCTGACCAACTAACAACCTTTATATTCACAACACTGTATTTTTTCCTATAGTGTGATTTTTTTCTTTCTATACCAAGTCTGTCAAATGCAAGTTACCTAATTATAGCAAGATTTGTATTTGTATTCGTAAATATTATATCAATATCAGAAGTTTCAAAAAAAATTGTTATTACAATTATTATTGCAACTGGAAATAAGCTATATGCTTGGTAAAATGAAAGCACATACATACCAATTACTTTAACATTAATTTTGCCATTTATTGTGTTATATCTCCCATTAACCATGCATGTGTATTCGCCCCCATCCTTGAACTGAAGGTCGCTGATAATCAACGAATTTCCAAGTTTTTTCATGCGACTGGGCAGCTTTGCAAGTCCAGTCTTACTCCATTGAATATTGAGGAAGCCATCCCCTTTGAAGGCGCATCTAATAGATTGCAGTTTGCTACTCTTGCGATCTAAGAACTTTGTTTTTTCAACAATGCCGTTTTCGAACTTCAGGTATTCTGTAAGGAACAAAAGAATTTGTGGTCCATTGAACTGAAAGGATTAAATTACTCTTTGGCACTGAATAATAGGAAGGAGTATACTACGGAGGAGGGTTTGCATTTTTGCTAAAAAAACATAAATTGTGGGGTTCATAACAGATGGGGGGGGATTAATGTTCAATAGACAGCATAGGGAACCAAATACATCAAGATTATTGCATTTAGTTGATGACATTATATCAATACAAGGTATATAGTTTTTTATTTCCTTCCTTGTCAGTATTGATTTGCTTTCACAAAACCAATGCATTTTATCTACTTATCCTTTATAAAACTTTGAAATTTTTAGGTTAGCAAACTAGGGGGTTGGATTTTGTTCAAAATTGCTTAGTTGGGGGGAGGTGTTACATAAATGGAAATGGGCGGTGAAATTTTCAAAAATCTGCAATTTGGGATCCCCTTAATATTTGTTGTTAAAGAGTGCATGCAAGAAAAAGGATTTTGAATCTTTGTCAATTAGGAATTACTTAGGCCTACGTAAAGCAACTATGCACTATAATTACAAACGCAATGCAATTATCCATATGCAATGCAAACGCTTGCTCAAAGAAATGTTGTAAACCACTAAAAACGTTTAAGCTTCAAATTCCATTATACATTGGATTCTTTTTACCGTAGCTCGCAGCTAAGTCCCATCTATAAAAATGTACATTTGTGGTGGAGAAATTTAATCTAAACCCTGTCTCTCTTCTATTATAAAATTTCCACATTCTGAAAGTCTTCTAAAATATCCTAAATTACTTCAACGAATACGACAACTTACTTAAAACTCGAAGATTAAAACTATCTTTGTAATCCAGCCTCTGCAACGATGATGACGTCATAGTACTGCTGCATGCATACGTGCCGTTGTCAGAAGGTTGAACTTTCTTGATTCTAAGAGTCCCATTCGGGAAAACTGAAATTCTATCATTACTGATAATTGTTAATTTGTTATTTTTTGTCCACTTAAAGTCTTTGCTCGGGAAAGGTGGTACAGCAAACGACACACAATGGAATCTGGCTTCATGCTCCTCAACTTTCTGTGAATATTTCGGGCTGACTTTCAATTGCCCAGGAACTGAAAAATTAATCACAAAAAAAATAAAAACAACTTTTTCTTATCAAATATAAAAGCTTACAAGACAAAATACCTAAACGTTACGAAATGTCATACTACAATGCAATGATGGAACCCAGGGGGGAGCAAAATACCATAAGTAGCCCCTGGGATTGAACATGTTCGATGCCATTTCATCCAGGCATGTTCCCATCTCTTCCAATCTTCAATGATCTTAAAAATTAAACAATTTATGAACTTTTTGAACTCCGTCTCTTAACCTTCGTTTTTGAGTCTGTTAATAAAACTTCACCTAGTGCTTTCGTGATTTTATCTTATTCAGCTAATCTGTTCATCAATATGGCACAACAAAGGCCAGTCAAGGAGATTTATATAAGTTCCCCAAAAACTGTATACAGCATGGTCTACAATCAATTCGCTATCCTGGTGCTTAACTTTCCAATGCATTACATGTGGAGCTCAGAAATGCCCAATCAAATATTTCCTTCAAATCACAGCTGAAAATTCATTTTTGAACAGGGTTGATAAGTAAATCTCGCCTATTCCCATTGCACAATGTCTATGAATCTATACTTTATGGATGATCAATACTACCAATTAATATCATATCTTAAAATGGGGGGGGGGAGGGTTAGCTTATCCATTGAGAGAGCTCTTCCTTTAAGAAATTCGTTACATGCCATTTGTTTATTTAGTTAATATGTTTCTGCATTTGTATTTGCTTTGTATTTGTATGTAGTGACATTATAATTATATGAACTGAACTGAATTGAACATATATGTAAATACAATTACAAATTAAAACTACATATAACTACTTGATCGCTTATGATTACACAATTTTAGTTTTATTACTGGTCCCTGGTAAGGCGGTAGAACAGCGGAATCAACTAAATTAAAACAATCTACAAAGGGAAAACTACAAACACAATAATTCACTAAAAAACAATTTAAAAAAACAAAATAAATTTGAGTATTCCTAGTGATTCAATCAATTTCAAATTAATCATTTACGCCAAAAGATTGGCTAACTAAAGAGGAAAAAATGTTTCACGTGAGTGAAATATTGGCAGCTTGTACTATTGTTGTTGTTGTTTACTTTATTTTGAGTAGGCTGTTGTACCTAGCTTATTCAGCTAATTTAGGCCTACTATGCACGCCGCACCCAGGCATGGGAACCATAGTTTAACGTCCCTTCCGAAGGACGGCGGAGTGAGCTGTTTTGGTCGTTCATCTGGAGGTCGCCCATTCAGTTTCTGACCGTACACAGCCATGCTTAACGTAAGTTAAGCTAATGGAACTGGCTGGGCCGCTTGGCCACTCACCCCACTTGGCCACTACTATGAGACAAACTAGGCAAAAAATTGTGAAAAAATTAATCTAAGAATAGAACTCCTTATAAACTTTCCTTTAACATACCAGAAATCCAAAAAAGCTTTGCTAAGAAAGCCCTAAGAAAAGTTTGGAACAGAAACCGTGAAAAAAGCCAAGAAATTTCCAATACTCAAGCAAATAACTTCTTGCTGTGGTCTGTCACCAAGGAAGGCTTTCTCTGATACCTATCTTCAAATAAAAACGAATTTGCAAAGTCAGATGTGTGTGAGACACAGGTTTTTTCATTCCTTACTTACGAGAACTAAGTTGGTCAAAAATTACGAGACTCTAGCAGTATGCTCAAGAAAAATTAAGAAACTGTACATTATCAATTTGTCTAAAACAGAGTACATTGACTTACTTCCACTCGCTAATTTGTTTGATTTATGTTTGGAAATGATTGTAACTTGTTATTTTGATCTGCTTTGACGTTTTTTTATGACGATGAGCATTTATATCCATCAAGAAGTGCTCGACTTTGAAACAATAAGGTGAGTTTCTGTCCAGAAATTATGAAACTGATTAAGAAACTTCTAGTACTAAAATTCGAAAATTTTCAAGTCAAATTAAGAAACTTTAAGCACTGGGTGCAGATCCAAGTCTCCTACTAACAAAACGTGCACTCCATTGAGCCTGGTTCCTTGCCAAGTATCCCTCTACAGGGTTCTCGCGCTTTTTTAAATACAAAAAGCAAGGACTTTTCAGGTGATTTTCTAGCAATTTTTTAAAGGAGAATTTGGCTCGATTACGACACAAATCTATAATGATTAAGGTGATTTAAGGAGTTTTTCTAGTTATTAGCTCCTTCCATATCAACTAAACACACAAGATCGATCTTAACAATTTATTTCTTAAAATGAAATTGCAAAACAAAAAAAATTAGATTTTCCGTGCAAGAACGGTTTACAATACACTGGGGTATTCAAATCTCGTTTACAAAAATACCACAGTTGCTATTATAAATCATATTTCGTGAGGGGATTTACGAAGATTGTGATAAATTTTTATAGTAATTAAGGTTTTCTTACGTTATTTTCTTTCTTTAAGGGTTTTAAGGAGGCGGAGAACCCTGCTCTGTGACACTGTGGGTGCAGAATGTAATCGAAAGAAAACGGCATAATCAAACTCACCATAAACTTGCAAACGCATCGTTTGGTTCCGTGTACCCGCAACGTTCTCGTTAATACACGTATAGTTATGCGTATCTTCCTTCTTCAGTCCGCTGATTTTCAATGAACGTTTTCCAAAACTGTATCTTGAATCTTTTGGCATTGGTTTTCCGTCTGCGGTCCATCTAACTACCGGCTCCGGATTGCTTGGTTTGGATGTCTCCGGACATACAATTGTCACATCTTTCCCAGTGAACTCTATCATATCTTTCATTTTTGGGATTTTTCTGATAACTAAAATAGATAAAGATTTGCTTTAGCAAGAAACTGTGAAAGACAAAGATCTTGATTGAAAGACTTAATAGTTAGCTTAAACCTTTTAATTATAGAAGAACGATTCTGAAAAGATAAACTATTGAACAAATTTAAAAAATTAACAGAATAACAATCTATGTAGCCCAATAAGAGAAAAATGAAGGCGGGAATTTACAAAGAAGTCAGTACCATAAAAAATACCGGGGTATTAAGCAGCTGAGGCAAACTGATACTTCAGTCGGACCAGAAATAAAAGATGTTCAGTTCTACTCCCGTCCTATAACAGTCATTCATGACGTCAGAAAGGCCGTCCGGTCTTAACATGCTCAAACCGCAAACAAAGTCCTTCAAAAGGCAACTTCCACAATTCGTAATTGAGCATTGAACTACCCTGGGGGAAGCAATAACCCAGACATATTGAAATGTCAAAGCCTCAAGTAATGAGTGGTGAACATGTCCAGACAAGGCCTATCATATAAAACTACAAAGAAAAAGGTAAGGTAGAAATGCAGAGAAACAAATTGTCACACATGCTGTTAAAGGTCCTTACCTGCAATTTCAACTTTAACAGTGGCAGATGTCGAATGAGCTGAATCGATTTTTGCTTCGCAGACGTATCTCCCTTTGTTCGAATG
>WIPJ01002025.1:754208-773827 GCA_018155075.1 Cassiopea andromeda
ATAGATAGATAGATAGATGATAGATAGATAGATAGATAGATAGATAGATAGATAGATAGATAGATAGATAGATAGATAGATAGATAGATAGATAGATAGATATATATATATATATATATAGATATATAGATGGATAGATAGAGACAGACAGACAGACAGACAGACAGACAGACAGACAGACAGACAGACAGATAGATAGATAGACAGACAGACAGATAGATAAATAGATAAACATCAAAACAAAAACTTACTATGCCAATAAGCAAGATGATATGCAAGTAATGTGAATCAATATGAGAAACAAACAATCAATAAAAAGGTTATAGAATCAAATGCCTGAAATACTCATACCAGAATAGCTTTGAGCATCGTCGACTTGAAGGGAGGCTATACAGTTGGGTAACATTTGGAGCCAGAACGAGGTTCACAAATAGCCTCGGAACCTTAGCAATATAAGAGAATTTTTTAAATATAACAATTAAATCCGAAATAAACTCTTGTAGTAGAGAAAAAGGATTGTATTTAATAAAAGTAAGGAACAAATTAAGCAGCTCTATAATGCAGATATCGATGACATCATTTTGCAAACTTGTAAGTTGGGTGAAGAAACTTCAACATCAAAGAGACACTGGCAAAGGTACAAGAAAACAAGAAGTCAAACATTTATTACGCAATGATAATCTCCATACTACTGGCCCATACCTTTGCATGCAAAATGTCAAGTGCTTCAACAACAGCTTTTATATGATCGTCCCACCCCTATGGCAAAGAACAATGCTATAGTGCAATCCATAGAAAAAGTAGGTGCAAGCCGGTCATAGTGTAGGAAACATGGTTAGTTTAAAAACTGCATGACAGCTGGAGTTAAATTTGAGATCAGGCAATGCCAGAGTTGGGCAAACACCATTGAAAGGTATTTACTCAAAGAAATATCACTCCCATTCGGAAGAAGCAACATTTGAGGGAGAGAAAAGAGGGGTGAATTGTCGTACCAATAAAAACAGGAGATGCTGGATTGCAGTGGAATGGAAGATTATGGGGTAAGTATAAATTCTTACTGCAGCCAGGTGACATGCTACGCAAAAGTCATCGAAATCAAGCGACATTGTTAACAGTTTCCAGCTGGATTGAAAGTCGATGTCCTAAGGAAAAGAAAACAGTACTGGAATAATCACTCAAATATTCCCAACTCGGTGCTGTTGACTTGGCCAAAATCCATCTCATATAAATTAAGCTAAACTTACTTTTTAAGACCACTTCCTAATCTAAAAAAAAATAGATAAATTGATTGGCCAGGCTGAAAATCTAAAGAAAGCTGAATTCCATTCTTCCAACTAGGTCACTTAAGCTAGGACACATAAACTTCGTCAGTCGATGCATGAGCAATTGTGCTTTATTACAGTTTGTCAATCCATGAGGTGCAAGCGGCATTCTCTAAGGGTTTGAAGAAAAACACTCTGATTACAGAGAGCAAAATATGTCTGCAATGGTCTGTTTTTCAAATATGTTCGAGATGAACTTTACTCCGCTAGTTCAATGTGCCTCTAACGTTCATTGCAATAAATAGAGCGGCCACAACCACAGAGATACAATGTCTCAATACCCTCCATTCATCATCGTGCCTGATTCAAAAAACAGGGCCCTCATTGAAAACAGTACTTTGTATGCAAAAGCATTTCATAATTATCTTTACACTGCCAGCAAGATTTATTCCCTCTTGTTTTCACTCTAGAGGCTGAGCAAAAGGAAACATGAAACCTGGTTATGAGAAACACGAAGGATCTGGGAAGCAAAAATAACACATAGTCCCCACTATATACAAAAGTTGTGGCAAAATACCCCTTTGCAACTTACAGAGCTGCCATTTGCCATTTACGAAGGTGCTCCTACACATAAACTTAAATGCTCAAAGCAATACTAATTATAATACTAAATATACCAATAATTATAATGATATTAAGTACTATAAAATGATAATGTATACTCTTTTCTTTTCTATAAGAACCGGAAAATTGATGCTCAGGCTGGCTGTTCTTAATTTTTCCCAAATTTTGAGGCTGAATTGTTCTTAATTTGTTCTTAAATTAGTAGCGTGTAGGCCATTTAGAAATATGTAGAAAGACAAAATACAAGAGAACATTGGATGTTTTGATTGACTGCCAGCCAAATTTTACAGCCAAGATAAACTCTCTTACATAGTAATGATTTTTACTGAAAAGAGCTGATAAACAATTATAAACAGACAATGTTAGCACAGTATTTAGTTTCGATAGACACAGCTAATTTGCAAATATCAAGGACAAAAGTGCCATGGCTGTCAATTCTCCTCAGGTTAACAAAGAAACGACATTTCAGGTCCATTTATTAGTGGAAAGCTTCTGCATCACTCTCCAAAAATACACTTTACGACCAAGCTTCAGGCTCGACCTTGTTCTTAACGTTCCACCAAATTTCAGGCTTATGTTCTTATAAAATTATTCTTATGAAAATAAAGAGCGCAACGTAATTATGCAATATAGCTTTCGTTAACTTTCGTTATGCCCTGACTGAATGCTCGCTCATCGTTCACCCAGCAGCGAATCGGTATCTGGTTGCAACACTGGGAGACAAAGGTGGCGAAGAGGAACTACCCACCCTACCTCACATACCGATGGCTCAGGATACGTGTCCTCTCTAACAGACACTCCCCTACGTACGGAATATACGGGACTACCTTCTTTGACTTGCCTAACAGATGAACCGACGGCAGTAAAACCTGAGCACAAACGAGGTACCAACAACAACAACACCAAATTTCTATTCTACCGCTAGGTCAAACAGCTGATGTAGTTGCATAATTTTACTGGGCCTGCGAGGAAAAATTCCTGCTGATTTTAATCTTAAATGCAAAACTCCATTGATTCAAGAAATAGCAAGGATGCCTGTAGCAGTAGGATGCAGTGAGACAATTGTTCCCGGGGCTTGCAAAAGTCAAACCTATCGATTTGAAATTCATTCAAATTCATTCTCAAAATATACTCCCTGCCCTGAAAGGATACAGGTACCTTTGGCGAGCAGTCAACAGAAACCGAAATGGAAATGTTTATTAATGGGGGCATTGACAGAGAAAACCGTGGTTGATCTGATGAGCAAAATGAATTTCCTCGTCAAATACTATCAGATACCTAGTAATACAGATATTTAAAGAGGAGGCCCCATTCACTTGGAAGTGACTTTCATGTGGACCCCAAATCACGCAATTTTGGATTATTTTGAAGGAGTATAATACTGCATAGCTGCCCGTCAATACCAAAATTCGCTTTCTCATGACTCTCATGATGGGATTTGAATAAGAGAGGGGGCACCGAACATTTTGGAAATTTGCTAGCAGGAGGGGGCAACTAAATACTAAAGAACACTGTTTGAATAACAAGACGTTTGTATTTTTGGGGTCATTTCCTTACTAACACTTCTTGATAAAATTTAGGAATCTGTAGAAAAGAAATTTAGATACAAACAATGGCTTAAGGCAATGGAAGACAATATTTAAGGGCAGATTGAACAATTTCTAAGAGGCATGTGAAAAAATACATAACACTGAAAACTCTTATGAACTTCAACTGCAACAAAATAGCCCTTAAGGGTTTAGTTTGCTTTGCTGTTGATCAAAACCTTCCATTACTTCAACTAACAGCTTTTGTTTATACCGATTCCAAGACTTTTATCAAGAATTCTATTAAGGACGTGGACCACAACAAAGTATGAACGTCTTGGTGTATGAGCAGTGTTCTTAAATATCTAATTGCTCTACTCCCGCTAATTAAGTTTCAAAGAGTTTCCCTGTTCCTCACTCTTGCTCAAAGAGACACAGAGCTACATCTGGTTTTGAAAACTATAAATATAATAATAGTAATAGTAAACATAGTAATAATACGTGAGAAAGATAACAAATGAGACAATGGTGTCTTACCCTGCGATTTTGCAGTTTTCTGACGAGATTCGAAGCACGTAAGGGCAAGTTTCTGAAAATTGAAGAAATGAGAAGGTGACCACAAAAAAACATACCTGCTGGGACGAAACAGTAAAAAAGGCTAGAAAACAAAAAGTAGACAAAATGATTAAGATAAAGTCAAATTAGTCTAAAAATTGGAGGTAGAGAGATGATGGTAGGAAGAAAAATACATGCATGAATGAGAATAGCAAACATTAAGAGGACAAAAATTAGTTCTAAAATCTAGATAGTTGCAAATGAAAAAACTTCTGTAAAACATTTCAGTCGAATAATGTACAATAAAGTTCTGCGCTTCAAAGTGAGATTAGAAATCAGAGCCTTGCTTCTATCTTCAAATAAGCAAGTATCTAACAGTGAAAAAAATAAAACAAAGCATACCTAATTGAACTTCCATAATGCAATGTAGAGAAATTCTCCTCCTGAGAGACAACACCTTTCAGGTTTGGATTGAATCTTTTTAGAATACCTATCATTAAGCAAAGACACATCTTTCAAAGTGTTTCCATCAGATCTACACTGCTCCTCTTGGCCTGCTTTGCAAAATAAACAATGTACAAATATATACAAACAATGATTGTGCATCAAGCTGTTTACATAAACGACATATTTCTTACTTGGCAGAGTGAGCATGTTATGTACTGGAAATTTCCCACCAATGCTGTGGAAATGAAAAATGTCATGCATAAGTAGGAAGGGACTGGAGACACGATATCAAACAAGAAAGGAAGATGCAAGAATCAACACTTAGTACTCACAAACAAGGAGTGCTGGATCATTAATATGAGCAAAAAGGAGTTTACTTCTATTCAGATTACCATGTAAGTTCCTTAATGGAAACAAAGCAATAAGACTCTAGGACACATTACAAACCATTACATCATCTTTATCATGATTGGTCAATGTGCTTGTTTTGCCCATCAAAAACTGCAGTTTTGGTTGGCAAAACAAGCAAATTGACCAATCATGATAAAGATGATGTGATGGTCTGTCACATACTCTAAAGTCTTATTGTTCTGCTTCTCAAATGCAGCAATCTGCAAGTACCTAGTACAATGAATACTCAAGGAATATTAGAAGTGATGGAGAAGTGAAAAGAGGGAATCCTAAACACTTCCTTAAATATAATTCTTTGTCATACAGAACCAACTTTAAAGGCATTTATTTGCATTTTCCTATTCTGCCACATAAAATAAGCATAATCTATAGATAATACTACCTGAAAGAATATATCTTGTTAGACTTAAACAACCCAGGAATGCTCTTTGCATTTGCTGCAACACCAGCCTGAAAAAATCTCCTGAATTAATAGATGGTTCAATGTAAAACTAAGAGATTATCTTCACAGTAATTTAGTTGATGCATGAACAAATTCTATCAAGATATCATATTAAATTGTACAATGTTGAAGATTCCTGGATGATGTCAGGTTTGAGGAACTATCAGAAATCTCATATCCATTGGAGTGATACTATTAACCAGGGGTGTCAAACTCATTTTTGCCCAGGGGCCAAATAAAGCATAATACGAAGTCAAGCTGGCTAGGTAGTTTATGGGATACATGAGGGTGCCAAGGCTAGGTGATAGGGACTTTAAAATATATTTAAATTACTAGATATTTCCTATCTGCCACACTAGACAATGGCAAAAAAGAGGAAACCAATCTTTTTAATTCCAGCTAGTAAAGGTAAGAAAAATATCACTTGATTTAAGTCTACTCAGAATTCCTGTGGCAGTCACAAAGGTCTTGACAGACCAGATCCAGACTGTAGACAATATGTTTGACACTGCTATAACTGTGATATTAAGAAGCTTTTGTGTTAGCTGTGAACTCAGTTGTTTAATGGATGAGTGACTGTCAAAAGACTTATTATTAATTGAGTTGTTTACATATAATTTGTTTAGTGTTGAGTAAAGCCTAGATCAAGTAGGTACTATGTTTCTTTAAACTTCAATTTTATAACAATAACTTATTTGCAAAATTATTGATTATTTGAGAACATGTAAATTGCAAATTGTGAGCCCTTACAAACAAGCAATGAGCGATTTATCTTCAATAGGTTGATAGAATATGTAGCTTGCTCAAGAGACAAAATGACTGGTGGTTGTATCTTAGTCAATGTGATCTATTTATTCTTTATTTCTTGGCACTACTATACTTTATAAGATTATAGTAGTATTGAGCTGCTATGTCTTGCATGTTCTGTTTATAAAGAAAAAATTACCAGTACTAAGCCATATAGTGATCCATTTACATGATGGTTTAATCCAATATATAATGGCAAAATCATGCTTTAAAATGCAACTCATGGTAGCACTTTATGCATATGCAAATTTTACAAAGCCAAAACTACTGACTTCACAATAAACTTACTGATAAAGCTCCTCCAAGACTAAGAATGATGTCAATATCTCCAGGCTGCAGCTGGTTAACTAAATAATAAAGTATAGTTGGTTATTGCTTTGTACAAAGAAAATTCTAGATCATGAAAGTCATGTTTCAGGGAATAAAAAATTTGATTCAGCCAAAGTACTCTATTCATGATGTTTGGTGCTAACACACCTTGCTTAGTGCAAATATATTTGAGCTGAAGGATATTGTGCGGCGTTGCTCGCTTGCAGGCTTCGTAACCGGCCTAGGCCGACCCCCAGTAGAAGGTCCTCGACCCGAAATTGGGGCGCTCGGGCTCCATACTATGTCCAAGACGTCTCGTAATGCCTCCCCGTGGAGCAGACTGGGAACAGCACTGGGAACGAAAGGGTTCACTCTTCTTGCACCGGTGGCTGGCTAAGTAACAAGGCGCATGGCTGCTGTTGGCCTGCAACAGTTGGTGGTGTGGCGATCCCCGTAAAACCCAGCCGAACAAGCCTACATGACTCTACGCCATATGAATCAAGTGTCTAATGCTACCGCGTCCGGGGAAACCGACGAAAAGCTAATTACTCCTAAACGAATATGTTCTCTCGAGCTTTGGAATGTTCTCTCCTTAAATAGCCCTGGAAAACCCGAGTTACTTGTTAATGAACTGATTCGATTCGGCGTCGATATCGCTGTGATCACGGAAGCACGCCTCACTGACTCTGGTGAAATGATTATTAACTCCGCTGATAATGAAGCCGCATACAAACTATATTTCTCTGGTGGTTCAACACACCACAACAGTGTAGCATTTGCTGTCAACCAACGGTACGCCTCGTGTGTGCGATACTTCTCCCCTATCACTGATCGCTTAGCAGTCCTGGAACTTGAAGGAACCGTGCGAGTTACAATAATTGCGGCTTATGCCCCTACCAACTGCTACGACCCTGCTCAAAAGGATCAGTTCTACTCTGACCTACAAGACTGTGTTAACCTCATACCGAAAAGGAACGTGTCTATTATTGCCGGTGACATGAATGCTGAAACAGGGAATAACACTGATGGCTGGAACAACTGCCTTGGGGCCTACGGGTATGGGATTCTCAATGATAATGGTGTCAGAATGCTATCATTTGCATCGTCTAACAGCCTTGTCTGTGCCAACTCGCAGTTCAGACATAGAACCTGTCACAAGCTGACGTTTTTCTCTCGCGATGGGCACACCAAGAAGCAAATCGACCACTTCCTTGTACACCACTCGTTTAGAAGCATTGTTAATGACGTCCGCGTGTACACTCGTGCCGACATTCAATCTGATCATAAACTGGTGGTAGCCCGTATCAAGCTGCACCTAAGGGTTCGACGTTCTCAGCGGAGGTCCCCACCCCTGGATCTCTCGTGTCTCAATGTGGAGCAGAAAAACATTGCATTCAATGTTTCTGTCCACAACAGATTCTGAAGGAATATCCAATTCAAACAAACTATGGGACAACCTGAAGACCTCCCTAAACGGCGCCACGCGCCAAGTCTGTCCAGTACTACGTCGTAATAATAGACCCTGGATATCGGATACTACACTGCGGCTAGTTGAACAACGGCGCACCACACACTCCCGCCCCCTGCGCTCTGGCCTTGCTCACAGAATCAAACGATCTCTAAAGGATGACGAGCAGGTATGGCTGACAAATCGTGCAGATGATATGCAACAGGCTGCTGACCGAGGTGATTACCGCACCGTGTATGCCAACATTCGTCTACTAACTGGGCGTGGAAGGTCAGCCCCACCAACAACTATACTCGACCAAAACGGGCTAGTCATAAAATCCGATGAGCTCCAGACGCAACGCTGGGCTGAGTACTTCTCCGGTCTCTACAACCGCCCTAACCCTACAACTACTGACACCTCCCTACAGGGTATTATGCCTGCTGCCTCTTCCCTTGTCGACGAATCACCACCTTCCCTCATCGAAGTAAAAGCTGCAGTACATTCACTCAAGCAGCGCAAGTCGCCAGGGACCTGTGATATACCTGCCGAAGTGATAAAAGCTTTAAATGATGAGAACCTCATCCTGATTCGTGACCTCTTGTCAATGATTTGGACTGAGCGTTCTGTGCCACAAGACTTCAAGGATGGAATCATTGTTCCTGTCTACAAGAAAGGCAGTAAGCAAGATTGCGCTAACTACCGTGGTATCACATTGCTATCAATCACGGGAAAGATATTGACAATCATCCTGAGAAAACGTCTTGAATGCCTATACGAGTCTACCATCAAAGAAGAGCAGGCAGGGTTCTGGACTGGAAGGGGATGTGTCGACCATATATTCACGCTTCGCCGTTGTCTAGAACGCCGCCTACGGCATGGGCAACCAACTGTCGCGTGTTTCATCGACTTTGCTGCTGCGTTTGACAGCGTGCACAGAGCCTCAATGTGGAACGTGCTAAGGAAATGCGGGGTCCCTACCCTGATTACTGACATTATTACCAGTATGTACTCTGGGGCAAATTCCTGCGTACGCACCAAAAACGGATGCTCTGCCCCTTTCCCAATATCTACTGGTGTCAGGCAAGGATGTGTTCTGTCCCCCTTACTTTTCAACCTCGTGTTAAACTGGATTTTGACCAAATTGTTTTCTCCTGCTGACGGGGTCACTTGCAGCCAAGTGGACCAGATCCAAGAACTCTCATACGCCGATGATATTGTAATACTGCAGCCTGACTCTGCATCATGTTAAGATCTGTTGGATCGCATCAGTGAAAAGGCAGAGATGCTAGGCCTTAAAATCAAACCGGCCAAGACCAAAGTGATCTACTTCCATCTAAGCCAACAGCCAAACCTGACAGTCTATGGCGAACCAATCGAGGTGACTGAGTTTTTCACCTATCTTGGATCTGGTATCTCATCCTGGCACACCTCAGCAAAGGATGAAATTTCGGCCTGCGTTGGAAAAGCTTCAACAACATTCAACCAGCTAAAACATAGAATCTTCAAACGTCAAGACTTATCTTTGGGTCTGAAAATGAAAGTGTTCAACGCCTCAGTGCTGTCCGTCTTACTATACAGCTCAGAGACTTGGACAATGACCAAGCCAGACCTCATGACACTAGAAACCTTCCAAATGTACGCGCTACGTGCGATTCTTGGTGTCTCTTGCCTGCAACGCCTGCGTAACATGGACATTCGAGAAGTCTGCTGTCGCCAACCGACCATAGACAATTCCATACACCTACGACGACTTCGCTGGTTAGGACACGTTGCCCGTATGCCGGCGGGACGTCTGTGTGGATCAATCTGGCGTAACCCTAAGCCCAGCGGTTGGCGCTGCACACACAATGCCTCCAAATGCACTTGGGACAGTACCATTCAAAAGGACCTTGGTTTTCTGAAAAGCTCTTATGGATCAGTGAACTGGCACAACAATAGCACTTCTATTATACAAGATCTGGCATCCGATCGGGTTCAATGGCGAAGAATCGTGCGGGGGCAGGCCACAGCAGACATCACGTGATGTCAAGCTCTCGTGCCTTAAGTAAGTAAGTAAGTATATTTGAGCACTAAGCAAGTAAAAATTTGCTGCTGATGATGACTTCTAAGTTGCAGAATTCAAATTCATATCTTCAAATTCATATGTTTCAATATTCTACAACTCATTCAAGGCATTTTATCTTCAAAAATGGTCATATAATTATTAGAAATGCAAAAAATAGAACTTCCATAATGAAAAACACACTTGAATTTGCTTTCCCTCCATGATTAGATGTAGAACAAGGGAAGTTTGCAGCCCCAAGAGCCTTCTGGAAACAAATAGTAGAAAAATTAGATTCATTTAAAGATATTTTGGGAATTTTTAATCGATTATAACTTTGTTCTTATTAGTCAGAATTGCAAAAAGGCCCTAACTAGCTATAAAATAGGTATAGTTCAAAATGTAACTGATAAAGTGGTCGATGAATCATTCCTAAACTCACATAAATAACAAAAATAGAAAACTGAAGGAACTAAATAATTAAGACAAAGAAATTAAAATATAGAGCAAATGATGCATGAAAATTATGAGTAGCTTTTCAAAACTGTTTCATTAATACTTTCCATTAGTGTTTCAAACTCAAAGCACTACTCACTAATCATCCAATCACTGATCCTCTATTTCAGAAAAATATAATTAGATTTTCAGAACTCTGATTAGCCAGTACATCAAAATGGGAATGGCCATTAAGCTAAAAACAAATCAATTATTTCTGATTCTGAAGATTCAGTTTAATGCGTGAAAATTGTGTCCCTCAACATCAAAGAGCTAATCATAATCCTGGTTGGAATACTGCAAATACCTGCTGAATTGATGGTATAGACTTCCACATGTCAAGTCCATTCAGGTCTTTTGCATTTAGTACAGCACTTTCTAAGTCTAACTGTGATTCTGGTTCAGGGAGTCTTTTTATTTCATCCACACCACTCACTACAAGTGAAGGAGTCTTTCTTAAGTATACCTTTACTTCATTTGAGGAATGAACTTCAACTGTTAAATTACATTGTCTATATACACATTCTTTTTTTAATAAGGAAAAAGTTTATAAGAAAATGAGGCTCAAATCGTCAAAATCTTAAGAAAATCGTAAGAAAACCATGAGGCCCAATTTCCAAAATTACGTGTTTTAATAGGCAAAAAATCAGTATTTCATTGTTATTGCATTCAAAATGTTAAAGATGGAATTCAAATTCATGTATAAAATATTATTAATGATAGTGCAAACCACTCTAGCCAGTTTGTTTCAGTAAAAGTTAAGAAAAATTTAAGAAAATCTCAGGCTCAATTTTGGGAAAAGTTAAGAAAATTGAGGCTCAGGCAAAATAATGATTTTCTGATAAAAAAACGCGTATTGAACTTATCATAGCTATCCAATTTATCACTGTCTAAAACAGCAGTCAACAAGAACAAAAATAACTTTCTGATAAAATAATCTGTAAAAATGTTTGTTTATGCAATAAATGTACTGATTAGCCAATGCTGAATAATTACATTGGATAATTATCTATACCTGTGATATTTATTGTTTTCAGCAATGATTGATAGCTACATCCATATGTTCCTAGGTCATGCAGCTTCAACTTTGACAAGGAAATTGCAGTGATGTCCTGGCCATCGGACCAAAATGTGTTCCTTACTTGATTACCATGTGTTTTCCTTACTTTCATCCATTTTACAATGCTATCTCTTGAAATATAGTTTTCTTTTGTTAAAGGTAGTGGTGGCGTCAAAATGCAAGTTAATCTTAACTCATCTCTTGAACCATCTACTACAACCTCGGTGGCATCATGCTGTTCAACACGAGGGTTTTCCCAAATAAAGCCCAGAGATACCTTTCTTTGAAGACCTATGATGGAAACAAATGCACGATTGCTTCTAAGCAGTGTGTACTTGTCTTCATTAAAGCAAAACTGAGAAGTACTTTCAACCATGGACGTAGGAGCAGGGGGGCACAAGAGGAACATGACCCTCCACTTTTCAAAGACTCAAGCAAAGTGCCCCTTTTCAAGTAATTTGGTTGCCCTCCTTTAAAGATTTGAAGATGTAAAAATAAATAGAAAAATACATGTTTTCATTGATTTCAGATGGTCTAAGCTTCAACATTTCCAGGGAGAGCATATATCTGGACCCCTAGCTGATTTACATTTATGGATTGGTAAAACATTAACCCTTTTGTATCATGCACAATGTTTTGTCATTTCATTAAGTGCTTTACTTCCCCCCTAAAAGTGCTCGATCTCAATTCAAGAAGCCCTACCAAGGTGCCTCTCAATCCAGGTGCCCCCCCCCCACTTCTATAATGCTTCCTACGTCCCTGCTTTCAACAGATGTTTCTCCATAAGCTGATAAGTCACATTTCATGACATCAAAACCACAGTGTATGCTCAGGATCTGGCCAAATGAATAACAAGATAATACGTATAAACTTGAAAAGACTCATATAACATTCATTTCCAATGGAATGCATAATATCATCTGAAGTGTACAGTACTTCAGAAATAAGTGCATTGCAATTCCTGAAGAATAGGATGTAAGAGAGGAGTTGCTAGACAGCCTTTCACATCAGAAACGATAGTGCTTGCTGTTATAGTAACAGTAAATATGGCGCTGATAAAGATTCAAAGATTGAAAGTGCAATGTGTAGTTCTGATCCTTCTTTCTAGGTAATTTTCTTTTCGGACAGAGATATTGAAAATGGAAGGAAAATCAGGTATCATACCAGCTTCTAGTGGCCTTCCTGTATATGAATCTGTTATGTGAATATCCAAAACACCTACTACTGTCAAAACGTTCAAAAAGCGAGCACTGGAAAAAAACAGCGCTGCGCCCGCCATCTTTGTTTGTTCTTAAGTAAATCTCATTTTCAAAATATGCAACAAAAGGCTCCTCGGGATCTCTGCGGGTAATTCGCGGAAAAATTTGTTGTCATACCTACGCACTAACAATACTTCAAAACGAGGCTATACTTCCCCATATTCACAAACTGCTTGGAATCTGTAAACATGCTGCTTGGTTCAGTACAAATAGCGGGCGAAGAGCTCGGGATTCTTGAAGTGAAAGACATATGTCAGTCGCTAAAGAACAATTCTATTCGAATGCTATCTCTTCGTGGCTGCCAAATGGACGATTCCTGCTTTCAAAAGCTTACAGAGAGCCTGAAAGGAAATACAAGCCTAGCACAGCTAAACCTGAATTTAGGAGTTGTTAACTCAAAAGAGAGAATTAGCCAGCTCACAGAAGGCCTCATTCAAAATGATTCGATATCATCACTTCTGTAAGAATTATTTGTCGTTTTCTTTCTCCAGAGTTTGCAGATTTTTTCTTCATGTTTGGAATTGTTTTGTTTTAATAAAATAGAAAAAGTTTTGATATCTTATTGAGATTAAGCTGTTAGCTTAGCAATATGATATAGCTAAGATGCCAGTATGATGTTTACATGTGTTAGCCTATATTTACACTACGTACTATATTATAATGTACTATAATATACCTATTAATAGTAATATTAATGTTGGTATATTTCAAGACCTATACAACTGATGTTTCCTATGCTAAGGTTGTTCTACAATCAATTCAATTCATCTTAATTATCAACCAATACCATATCCATTATAATTGCATGTAGTTTTCATTAATAGTTAAAGCGAATTAAATTTAAGCTCTAGTTCACCTAAAACCGTCACCTATTGAAATTCTATATGTCATATCACTCATATTCTAGACACTAATTTTAATAGAGCTAGAATGATGCAACTTAAAAAGAAAGGAATCAGGAATCTCCTATTTTACATTATTATTTGGGTAAAGCTTATTCATGGAACAATTGATTCATTTGATGAGGTTAGGCACAGCAGTATTTCAAAGGAAGACACATGTAAATCAGTACTGCTAAAACTGAGCCTTTTAAGCTAAATATTGTTTCATGAAATGCAAAATAGACTACGCACTTTCTATTTGTATCTTTTTGAAGCCTTCATGGAACACCTCTCCAGGATGAAGGAATGTCAATATTGGTGAATGCTTTAAGTGATCACCCAAAGCTGCAATCCCTGGATCTTGGTGACTGCAAACTAGGAGATGATGGCCTGTCTCATATTTGTTCACTATTGGAACCAACAGGGAACAGAACTGGATTGCTTGAGCTAACATTAACTGGAAACCATGATATTACACAAGCTGGATGGACTCAACTTGCAATGGCAATAGCTAATGGGTGCTCATTAACAAGCCTTTTCCTTGACTATACAAACATTGGAGACTTTGGGGCTGGAATATTTGCTGTTGCTTTGGCAGCTTCAAAGACAATGAGGATAATAGATTTTGAAGGATGTGGCATATCTGATACTGGGGCTGAGTTTCTGTATGATTTGGTAGAGACATATGATACACCATTAGTTGAAATAAATTTAGCTGAGAACAAGATAAGTGAGGAATTGCTCAATGATCTCAAGCATGCGTTAAGCCAAGATGACCATAGACTTAAAGATACCCTTCCTAAGAGAAGAAGTTCACCCCAAGGCAAAGCTGAAGAGTGATAAAAACAATGAAGGCCAGATATTTGCTGCATATCATTGATTGCAGTAAGGAAATAGCAAATATGACAGAACAAAGCAAGCTAAGATATGCTCTTAATGAAGGGCATGTGCCTGTTTGAGTCTTTATTAACTGTATTGAATGCATTTAATATGAAATAAAGCTTGGCTAGTGTTGAACTGTCATACTGTGCATGTTCTCCAACACATTTTGGAGAACTCCAAAGTACTTACTTACTTCATTGAAGTTTATGTAATTAAGCTCAATCAAAAAAATTCTGATATGTAGGCCAAGTATTTTTAGCTAGTCCAAATTGAATCTAGTTTGGTGGAAATAAGGTGGAAACTCATTTATATGTAAGAAATATCAAATCTGATAATTAGAAGAGCAAGCCCCTCTTATTCTTTTGTTTGCATTAAGTTTATACTGTTAAATTACAAGGACCACCTACAGTTGAAGCTAGACTTACATCCTTCTTGCTGTATTTGGTGCAGGGAAAATAAAGCACATAGTTTTTTATGCTTCAAATTGTATAAAAAAAGAAAAGCAACTGCCATACGGTCATAATTACAAACTTGTAGAGTACAATGTATTGATGCAATATCATTTTACTTCCTTTGGTAATATTGATCTGCAAACAACTCATAAAGGCCAACCCATGTGTCGACACTTATGATACAACTCCCATGACAACTACTACAGTCAGGCAATATTGAATCATCATAGATTGTGACTTACATATACAGTTATAAGAGAGGAGGCTTTTATATTTCTTTGTTTTTCTTTAATATATCTATTAATTTATTTTGCTTCTTAGGATAGGTGGAGAACATTCATTGCATAGTTTGCTGTACTTGAACTTCTTTTATTGATATTCTTATAGCATTCAGCAAAATCTTTAGGACATTTTTGTATTACATTAAGTAAAGATGGCTCTATATATGACTTCATTGCCAAGCAATAATCACATTTGCTGATCAACAAGGATTGAGGATCAAACTGACTAGATACTAATCAAGTGCCTCCAAAATTAGAGGAATCCCTCCTCTTAGGGGAGCTGAACTTTAATTTCTTAAAGAAGGGAATTGGAAGCTTTCATCATTGATCACAAAAAAAAGAAAATATCACTCTACTTGAAAAACAATTAACATCTACTGATGCCAACTAGTGTTGATCTACACATGCTCAGTGACAGTTTAATTTGGTGAGGGGGGTTGCTTTCATTGTATTATAACCAAGGGGGAAATGCAAGAGAACGGCTGGGCAGCACAGTACATGTCGTCCAGTATGAGTCTACATTACTTCATAATGTTGCTTATCAACTGACAGATTCTTCACTCCATAGAACAATGAAAAGCATGTGGTAGATCCATTTCCATTGCACAAAGCAAAACCTTTTGTGGATGTTTTATATGAATGCAGATGCTGTTTGTCTGTAATTTATTGATGATGGAAACTTTCTCTTAAAAAATAACCTATATATAATATGTGCTAATTTCATTTTTGAAACTTCTGATATCTGATTTAATATTCAGAATAAAAATACAAATCTCACTATAATTAGGTAACTTGTATTTTTGTAGACTTGGAATTAAAAAGACAAGAACTAAATACATGTTTCTTGCATGTGGCTTGTTTGCTACTATCAAAAAAATTGAAAGTCCTTCCCGCGCGCATTGGGCGGCGCCTATCTCCGTTTCAGTGGCCCTAGACCACGCGTCTGCGGATGCACAGAGGGCTGCGGCGGAGGGCTGGTCCACTGGTAGCTCCGCGTGTTTAACCTTCCCACTCCTTTCTCATTTATCGAGCGCCAGACGAGAATGCATTGATTACCATTTTAAAGTCTTTGGCATCACTCGGCCAGGGGTCGAACCCATGACCTTCCGATTGTGAGGCAGATGCTCTAACCAAGATGAAGAGAACACTGATACTGGTGAAACTAAAGCGAAAAAACCGTATGTATTGCAATGTTTTTGTTCTAGAACATATTGATAAAATTACATATTTTGTTTTTGATTAGATCCCCAGGCGATTAATTAAGTCTGTGAATATGTCTCTCCCTCCCAATAAGCCCCCCTCAAATAAGCCTCCACATAGGAATCACTTTTGTAAGTAAGCCCCCCATTGTATAAGCCCCCACGGGCGTTATTCAAGGGAAGCATAGTTGCAGAATGATATCTTATTTCAAGAAAGCCCCATAATACAATAAGGGCAATAGCCATACAGTATTACTTCCTTTGATTGTATACTTGATTGGAGACAAAAAATAAACCCGACTTTCACGATAATAATGATGAAATTGACATTGACTAATAAATTTCGTTTGTCATATAGCCTTGTTGTACTTTTTTAGTTACGTTGATTGAGAAAATTATACCCTTATCTTATGTCAACCTTTGAGGAAAATGCCAAAGTTTGAAACAAGCGCCCACCCAAACATTCATTTTACATATAAGTTCCTGGTGGCTTACTTGAGGGTATACGGTAATATATTGATCGGCTGATGATAGTAGATCGCTTTTGCACTAAAAAAATGAATGTGTTGTTTGTGAAGCTCTCATTCCTGGTAGTTTTCAACAAAAGGCTCTCGTGAATTAATGAAAACTCCTGGAGGGCTTAAAGATAGGTTGACAAATCTGACATCATGCAAGTCTGAAGAAAAATCACAGGTAAAAAAATAGTATTACTATTTGAAGAACAATTAAATGGATAGGTAAGCAATACTATCATCAACAGAGCCCTGCTGAGTTACAGAATAAGGACACTAATTCTACGAGTACTGATGGGTCATCCTGTGTACTCTTTCAACTATTGTTATCATCAACGTTTTTGTAGGTTTCTCGTAGAAAAATCGAAAATTTAATCAGGAAACACCAATTTTTGGCCTATAAAAACACTTGGTTTTGGAAAGTGAGCCTCGTCATTTTCCTAAGATTTTGACCATTTAAGCCTCATTTAGTTATAAATTTATTTTTATAAATAAAACGGATATTCTAGTAACTAATTTTTTTTTTAATTAGACGTTTTGATAATAATGATAGTAAAAATAGTTAAAAGAGTTCACAGTAGTACAATGAAGTGCTCGTATCATTTTCAGGGAAAATACATAGCATTTTAGGAAAAATCAGGGAATAAAGATGTTAAAGATGGAATTCAAATTCCAGTATAAAAGGTTAGCTATGAAAGGGTAAACCATTTTAGCCGGTTTATTTCAGAAAAAGTAAAAAAAAATTTAAGAAAATCTCAAGCTCAATTTCGGGAAAAATTAAGAAAATTGAGGCTCAGGCAAAATGACGGTTTTCTTATAAAAAAAAACGTGTACAAACAGACGACAGAAAAAATTAACTATAGCTAAAATGGTTGTCCAAAAAGTCAAGTCAATGAACTCTTGTGCAACCAGGTAATTAAGTCCTTTTTTATCGAATTCCACTTCAGAAGTAGTAACTGTACTGATAATTCAATGTTTTGTATTCTTTCCATGTCTCCTCCATCATATGCCATACATTGGCTTTAAAAACTATAGTACGGGCACTTTTATTAATTACTAAATCTATTTTGGGTTTACGCAAATCAATCCATTAGCTACACGTTTTTTTATAAGAAAACCATCATTTTGCTTGAGCCTCAATTATCTTGCTTCCCGAAATTGAGATTTTCTTAACATTTTCTTAACTTTTACTGAAGTAAACTTGCTAAAGTGGGGGTACTCTTTGGTTATTAATACAGTATACTCGAATTTGACTTCCATCTTTAACATTTTGAATGCAATAATGACGAAATATCAATTTTTGGAAATTGAACCTTGCGATTTTCCTAAGATTTAGGCCATTTCGGCTTCATTCTCTTATAAACTTTTTTCTTATAAAAAAACGCATGCTTAACGTTGTAGCACTTCTGCAGAATTGCTACAACGTGAAGTAACTATCGATTGGATCCCATTCCTACGAGTCAAGAATTGAAACCACGTAGATCCAGAATTCTGCGTCTTCACTCAGTGCGTCCAATCCTTGTCTTGCCTCCCCCCCCCCCAAGGAACTGATCGGTAAAACCTATTGAGAAAGTCCGAAGCTTTATTGACTTTGCGACAACAGAGTATTTTAGACCAGTTCTGCTCTTGAAGAGTCAATAAGGCTTCCGATTTTTTTCAATGGTTTTAACCGACCTTAGAAAATCACTTCAGCAAAATCTACATACAAGCTGGTGGTCGGCTAAATCTATTGAGAAAACTCAACAGTCTTATTGACTGTACAACGGCAACATCAGTCCAACATTGCCGTTGCAAAGTCAATAAGGCAATGGATTTTTCTCAATAGGTCCAGCCGACCAACAACTTCTTTGTAGACTTTTTGAAGTTACCTTCGAAGCTCAGAGTTTGATCTAGAACAGTGCTTCTTAGCCTATTGTTACTCATGGACTGCCTTTTTCTAACATTATTCGATTGACTCATCTACATCCATTCGACAAATCTCCAATATATATTCTCTATTTATTTGCACATGGTGTGAATTGAGAAGGATATTCTATGTTAAGTAGCAAGATTCGTCAAAATGTCACTATGAGCCCCCAATTTACTAAATTATGCCTGTGGACCCCCAGGAATGTGATATAGGCCCCTTAGGTCCATGTGAGCCCGACGGACAACCACTGTAGCTGAAATGTCAGTCTAATTGGACACCAAGTTAATTTACATCATTTTTCTATTCCAGGTTGTTAAGTCTCCGTGAAGTTCAAGAAATTATTGCCTTTCCCTTTTTGGGTTAATTACTGGCCATATTTACTAGTTCTTTGCAATCAAACCTAGACTAAACAGAACAACCAGGAAATTACTGGGGGTATAAAAAATTGCTAATAACTGCTTCCACAGCAAAAAAAGCGATGGAACACAGTCTGCAATAAGATATTAAGACAAAAAATGCTTCTCCAAGATTGTCCCTCGGAGACTAACATCATTTGTCTCAAAACATTGTTTCCGAGGAAAATACAAAGAAAAGTGAAATTGCGAAACCTGCGTAAATGCCCAATGGGTCATGCCTAAGAATGTGTGTCTTAGCTTTATTTCATTTAGGATGCTAAGAGCCATGGACATGACTACCACCGGCATATGCTGCAATCTTTGAATATTTGAGAGTTGTACGAGCATCTTTGATTGGAGTATGAATAGCAGAAGCCCAGTGATTGATCCTTGAAGTACTCCTGAGTGTATATATATATA
>WIPJ01002025.1:782934-807927 GCA_018155075.1 Cassiopea andromeda
AAAATAAAGGAAATCAATAGTATTTCTCATAAGTTTAGTAAGTCAGAATTTGTCCACAGTATATTTCGGCAGCAGAAAATAAAGTATGTACTTCTTATAGTTATGTTGATGAGGTTAGATATAATGCATTTTTGCACCTTGTCATTAAAACCAAGAGATTTAAGAAGATTAATAAAAGATTCAGAAGAAGACCCAATAGTGCTAACAGCTCTCATAGAAAGATTTATAAATTTGATTTGCTTATTGTTTGGAAGTAGAGTTTGTTGTAGAGGATAATATTTTGAAGCTTTAAACTCACTATTGATTTGAATGTTAGTTTCAAAACCAAGTGAGCTCAAGAATATACAGGACCTTTTCCTTAGCAATTATGAGAAGATCAGGTTGGAAACAACTACCTGTAAACTATTAAAAATAATACTAATTTATCAATTGGTTGTGTTCATATAATGCCATTTGATCTTGATTGGTTGTAAATTCACCTACTTCACATTTATGAAATAAGTGACAACAGCTAATTAAAAACAAATCTGATCAATTACAATATCATCATTGAAGTAAACTGACAGCAAACAGTCTGTCTGCAATAAGCAAAAAAAATCAGAAATCATGACATCATGCTGCCATATAACCCCTTTTGTTATAGTCTACTGTTGTGATTAATGCTCACCAGCCTCAAACTCTTCCAGTTCAAGTCCAAAAAGCAAAAAAAATCAGAAAACACAAATAATGAATTGTAAAAAAATTATTACATTGCAAACTGCTATTCTGTAACTTGAATAGCTCTCTATCTAGGATACCAAAAAGTTGTCATTACATTTATCCATGTCAAATACCTTGCAATGACACTTACCAATATTATCACTTTCTCCAAAACCAAATATACCACGGGCTTGATTGAAGGTTACACATTTCTGTACCTTGAGAATATTCTTATAAAATTCAGATGATTGTCTGCAAGAAAAGCCTGCTTCAAGCTTTGGCAATATTTAAAATTTTGAGCATGCAGGAAAATGATGCTTTAATATATTTGCTTAGAAGCAAATATATTAATGAATCCTATATAAAGCTTCTTGATATTTACATAACTTGTCTTGAGATTGTCTATGTCAAAAGTAGATATCTCATATGTCCATCAACAAACAAATATTTGCCCATACCTATATACTGAAGGTTCAGCAGAGCAGCAATTAGTAACATTTTAATGTATGAGGTGAAAGAGTACTATGGATATGCAATGTTTAGCCTTGAAGTGGCTGGCTACTTACCAACTTATCTAACACAGGGTCAGCAAATAAAGTACTTGTGTAAAATAATTTTTAGTAATCATTAGCATTAGCATTATAGCATTGATTAATTATTTAATTAAGTAATACTTGTATATTATTTATTAATTAGTTATTTATCTACTCATCATTTATTATAGTTTCATTCCAATGAGCAACTACTTGAAAAAATTGTTCCTATCACAATCATAGAGAACACTTACCCTATGTAGTCAATATCTGAAAATATGAATGTCTTGTTCACATCAAACCCACAAGCAATGATATCCTTTATGTTCTCATATGCAAGTCGATGAGCTTCATCAACACTGAGGTCTTTATACAGGAATTTTTCATCATCTGTTAGTTGTATGACTAAAGGCACATCAAATGCCTCTTGCAAATACCTATAAAGATACAATGCAAACTGCAGACAAAAAGAAGTTATTCAATTTTATTTATTTTGCCTGCTTTCTTTTATCATTGTTAATTTTTGTGGCTTTCTTATCCTTCTTCAATATTTTCCTTCATAATATTCCTTTATTATTTTAGTTTTATACAGCACATCTCAACATTAAAAAGAGTATCTACCCAAGGTCTATAGGGCATGCTTGTAAAGACTTTCCAGGGGTTTTGTCTTCAGGGCTTCAATTTTCTTTACCCTTCACCTACTTTCTAATAGCTGGCACCACTATTAATCTCTATTGTGGATGCAGTAAAGCAAATTAGCTCTATAATTGTGCAATAAACTTTTCCAATGCCTACAAAACAAAATTTGCATTTCTAGATAATTCATTAAATGAAATTACTTTGTAAAGATAAATGGGATCAAATGGCCAAGATGCATTGCTTCTGAGGAAGGTCCTCTGCCAGTGTACAAATAAAATGGCTTTTGTTTTTCATGCTCATTTAAAATAACATCCAGGTCCCTGAAAAGACATCAGTCAAACATCAACAAATAACAAATGAAGCAAAAATAAACAAACTAATTTGCTCATTTTATCAACAAATTATCCATAGCATTAGGAACCTGCAAATACAGAAGGCCTAGAGCTCTGCCTTATTTAACTAAAGAACAGACATGGAAGTGCCCTTTTTACAGCACCCTCTCTATAGTAAAAAGGGCATTTTCCTAAAGCCTGGTTTCCATATAATGATCTCTATTGTAAGGGTCATTTCTGTCACCTGACTACAGCCTGGGATGATTCAAACAACACTTATAATTATTGGTTTCAATATGATCATCATTGTCAGGTGTGTGCACGTGTGGGTGTGTTGTGTGTGTGTGTGCGCGCGCACGCGCACATGTGTGTGTGTGTGTGTGTGTGTGTGTGTGTGTGTGTGTGTGTACAATAAAAAGAGTAGAAAAGTAGAAAATAAAAAACAAATGGTAGTAGACTATTGCTGAGACCTCAGCAATGCAAATCATTGGAAATCTGGCCTCTACTAGTAGCTATTAACAAGATGACAATAGAACAGTGTAATAAATGAGAAGGTACATTTCAGCTGTTATCAATCTGTGATCAGCATTTCAAGGGTTCTATGGAAGGCCTCCCCAGCATCCCAAATGGGATATCATCATACCAGAAAAGTGATGACAGTAATGTAGACAAAAATATGATAACGTAGTAGCATGACATTTCATTATAAACAGTGAAAGTAATTGCAATCTTGTATGACATCATGATGTGTGAGTAGAAGATAACAATGACATTTTGTTATTTCCAGTTGTCTCTGTTGTAAGAATAGAAGTCAGTTCTATCAGGAAAATTGTTTTTTTCTCTGTCATAAGGATTATCTGATTTACACTAAAGTGCTTTCCATATGATTGTCTCAATTATTTGTGGAGGTGGAAACAATCCTTACAAACCGAGGCAATTATATGGAAACCAGGCCTAAGATGCAGAGCTTTCAATAATATTTAGAGTAAGTGTCTGGTCATAAATAGCGGGGGCTGTGCCCCATGGAGTACTGCCCATTCTGTGTTCTGTTTAACATTGTTTTAAGCCAAAGTATATGGTAGTTTGGGCAGAAGTAGCTGACAATAACTTGTGGATAGCCACCTTCCATTGAAAGTTCTGAAGATGGAAAAGGCACAAACAAGAACATTCTCCAGGGGTTTTGCCCCCTGGGCTCCCTTCATCTTTCTCTTCAATGGGTAGAAATGGCAAGGAGGCTCATTGGACTAATGAAATTTGTAAGCTTCCTGTAGTATTTTCTCTATAAATCTCAAAAACAGTATTCCAAGGTCATTTTTTCCATAAAGAAGTTACAGTATAATATTTCTTATGGATTAGATAAGTGGTTTTCAACTGGGTTTCCTGGAACCCTAGGGTTCCACCAGCACAGTCCAGGGCTTCTGCCAGAAGTTATAAAATGCTACAAATGACAGCTTATTTTAACTCTACAGAGCAGATATGTGATCAGGGGTTCCTTGAACCACAGGAATGCATCCTTGGGGTTCCGCTCAACCAAAAAGGTTGAATGCCACAGGATAAGACCAAAGACCTCAAAAATTATCTTTGTTTACTCCATTCTTTCTTTCTACTTTTTAAATGAATTTTTGCATTGTTTTTTCTTTGTTTGTTTTATGTGTCCATATTGCTCTCGTCTCCATCCACCTGTTCACCTTTTGTATTATCACTATATCTACTGTCCATTCTAACCAATCTTTATTCAGACCTTCCCCTATAAGGTTTGCAGAGTGCATATCTTACTGTCTCAGACTAAATTCCTAATAAAAACCTCTGGCATCAATCAAAGTTGCACAAATGAAGCTGACATTAAAAACAAAAGAAAGGGTACAGACAGCAAATAGCAGTAATAATAGGGAAAGCTCAAATACAAAACAGGAATTGAAGATTCAATACAGTTTCAATGGTAATCAGCTAAGTTGTGCATTTAAATCATATTAACAAATCATATTAACAGTTGTCAATGGATCTTAGCAACTTTTATAGGCTTCTTTCAAGAAGAAGAGTGCTTCTTCCAGCCATAGAAAATGATCATGGTTAATTTCATATTTTATAATAAGCTTCACATAGTATACAACGCCAATTTTACCTTTGAGAAAAGAATATTCCTCTGCTTAAAAAATGATGGGGTTTGCTGCCAGTTAATTTTTCCACCCTCAATATCTGCTCTTTAGAAATGGGTGCACTCCCAAATTGTTCTGAAAAAATTTGATTAAAGATCATTATCATTTTGGTCCTACTAAAGGGGTTCTACTAAATGCGTGTAGGAAATGCATGTCTTTGAAAAAAACCTTCCTACAAAACCAATATCGTATTCCTTTTGAAACCGTAAAAGGCAACTCACTGATTAATTTATCGTAGTCAATTCCTTTGTTATCCTTTGCAACGACCTTCTCAATTGTAACTTCTTGCTCTTCACTGTTATTCTGTGCGCTATTTTCTTTCTTCTCGCAGCTTGCCATTGCTGTGTACTGCTTGTAGAACTGATCTCTAATATGCAATCGTAAGAGCCTGTCTAGGCCTAAGCGTAAAAACAAATCACCTCCCAAACTTGACCGTGATATTGCTGAGATCTGAATGCAACGTCTAAAATGCTTACAGCTCATGCAGATGCTTTGAATAAAGTACGACTGGAAACTTTTACCATAGAAAGATACTTATTTTGTTGGTGTGCATTCGGTAATACAACGTCATTGGTCTTCTTGATTTCGCCCTCTTTCATCAGCATGAGGGCGAAATACTTCATGTAAATAGGTAAATGTTTGGATAGACGACACAGGCCACCAGTGTCCCACTTCTAAAAGGCATTTTCAAGCATTTATAATGACGTCTATACTTTTTTACGTCTTACAAAATTTCAAAAGATGTTGAACAACAATACTGTTAGAAACTATTCCATCTTTACATTTTTCTTGCACTACCTTCCAGCCTTATTTAGAGTCTTGCAGATACACAAAATATGAGCAAATGGAGACATGCATGATTCATTATTAAAAGCTACTTGAAACACTATACAATAATACATCTATATGCCTAAAATTTCCATACCAAAGAAACTTAAGGTGTTGCCAAAATGTCAGAAAATACTAAATATATTATCAAATCAACTGTCAATTCAAGCAACTGTGAAAAAATTAATTACAAAGTTGCCTAATGTATACTTCAACCCATCAATTGCTTAAGACAAAGCACTACTTCACGTAAGGGAAAACCAATGAATATTCAGGGTACTAATTATGAAAGCCAACAATTGATCAAAATAGTACTACCAACACAAGAACACAATGCCAGAGGGGCATAGAATATGATGCAAGGTAAAAATGATCTTATGATACAAATACGGTACGTCTGGTATAGTACTCCATATCCAAGTAGCACTAATTTTCACTGGTGTGCAGTATGGCTATCTAAAAACTAAGAGAAAGCCTAACGAAGACCTACTGAAATAAATAAAGAGTTGGATATCAATAGAACGAGGAAGCTATGCTCATTAGCAGTTACCAGAATAAATGCAGGTAAATTATGTTGTGAGCAACAAGAGTAAATTATAAATTGTCAGGTAAATGCTTTACTTCTATTGCTTTAATGCTTTCTTCCTTTTAAGAAAGGAATTATTACAAAGTTAAGAATCCAGTCCAATTGAGCAAATGTATTTGAAATGTAGTGGGACCACATAAGGTCTGAGGTTGAAAAAACTTGATAAACCAAACAGGGAGCACAATATCTCACCCCTTCATTGATAAAACTAATTTTCAAAAAAGAAATTCCATCACTTTCTCTCAGGTAAAGCTGTTAATCATACAAGTTTACCTTGTCAAATAGAACCTCAAATTCCAAGTTAATGTGTGATTAAGTTGTAATAATAAAAATACCATTCTAAAAACACAAGCATAGCTCTCTACAACAAAACTTGAGGTGCTTGCTTCTTGCAAACAGTTCAAAGAGATGAAGTAAGGTTTATGAGATAGTTGGTATGATAAGTTGATATGAAATATCTCGTCAGGAAGAAAACTCAGCTGACCAACCAAAGCAGGATGTTCAATTACACAGGGGCTAACAAACTCTAGATGAGTCATGGATTGCAGACATCCATCATTCATCTTCATCATAGTCTTCCTCATCCTCTGGTTGACTTGACTGCAGCATCAATGGTAGTGCTGAAGATATCTGGTAGCTGGGCATGACAAGGCTACAAAGCAACAAGATGCTATCAAAGTGCATAATGCAATGTGATTTGTGCAAGTAAACTCTGATACAACAAGTTCCCTAATACAAACTTATCTAGTGTAAGCTTAAAAGCATAACCTATTAAGCCTCTAATGAAGCTTCAAATTTCAGGAGCATTTACTTCATACCAATAAGAAGTTAGCTGTCACCTTTCATAACAGGATATTTTCAAATATTTTGATTAACTTTCAGGTTGATAGCCATGGCAAGCAACATTGCAAACAAATTAGAGGTTGACTATGAAAATTGGACTTATGACCAATGGATTTAAATTTAGTTCTTGATTTTCTTCTAATGACAATTCCAGTTAAATCAGAGACATTCCATTATTTCAACCCTACCAGTATTTGACACAGTTATTCTAACACTACCATTATTGACACAGATACTTCAGGGTTAGCTAATCCCACTCTCAGCTAACAAATGTGAAAAATTGGGGACTATTTGACTAACATGTCTAACAGTAAGCCACTTTAAAAATCACATCACTTTTCCTACATCCATTCATTCAATCATTTCACCAGCACCTCATAACACATCTCTGCCCTTCACCAACATCATCTTAGCAAGCAACATCAAATCAGTCCCATTCCATTATTTCAATCCTAAGTAACACTCTGCTTGCCATCAGCAATTAAACTGACCATTAACTAGTAAGGAATGAAACAATGGAATGAGGAATGATGCAAACTTCAGATCAAATCACTTTTCCATATATATGAATGCAATTTGTGCTGTAAACAGCACATCTCTCTGGCTCCATGTTCTCTGCACATTAAATAAGACAACTGCTATGAAACATCACTAACTGATGAGGTCTGTCACAGTCAACAAGGGCATGAAAATCATCAGTCCTGTAGACTCTACACTGGATAAACAAATTCCAGGCAAATGTGAATAAGCACGATACTTTAACCCCACAACATTAAATTAACTTCTAATGCTTTAATTAACTTTATCCCTAGATGGTTGTGCAATGAAAAATGAAGTACAAGTAAGTAAATCTTCTATTAGAGCAAAACGTCACTTGCATCAACAGAAACTGCAATCCTACCTTTGTGATGGACTTTCTATAGTTGATTCTAAAGTTGGCTTGGTAACAGTGCTAGTTGCAATAGTTGTATCTGCTTTTCCATCATTTTTTATCTCATTGCTTGAATTTTTTGCCACAGCTACTTCCTCTTCCTAAAAACAAATTAGGAATATTGAGAACCAGGCTAAGAATATAAAACAGAAAATCAAACTTAAAGGACTCTTACAGTTTCAAAAACTGTGATTGTAGTGGGATCTTTGATTACTGCGGGAACTTGCTGACTATAAGTCCCTTCCTGGTCTACATTGTCCATTACACTGTTCTGTGTTTTCTTTTTCTATATTCTATAAAACCATGTCCACACTACACAAACTGACATGGTTTGCCCCAGATTTCAACTAACCCAGGTTAGATTTTCCTAGTGTGGACACAACTAACCTAGGTTTGTCCAGGTTAGTTTAGCCCTGCTTTGGAGATGGGTTTGACCTAGGTCACCCCAGGTTAGTTGTGAAAAATGTAGTGTGGACACACACCTGGTGTGAACCTAGGTTAGTTTTACACTTAAGGCATGCGTAATGGTGGCTTTAATTATTTGATCGTTACTTCTGAGTGCTTTTCGGAGTGTAAATTGTGCTTGCGTATGTATAATTATTGATTTACATCAGCAGTGGCATGATGACGTTCTTAATTCTTTTCAAAAGCTCAATTCTTCTATATTTCTTCAACAACAATATTGCAAGCTTTGTTATCATTGTGATTTTTAGAAAAATAATTGAATTACAAGTGTTAGTACCATACATGTCATTCTCCACTTGATTAAAATTTGTAACGAGGAGTCAGAATAACATGCCTCCTCTACATGTGTAGGTTCTCTTAACCTAGGCTTGCCCCAAGTTTCAGTCCACACTATAAATTAGGTAACTTCAGTGTGGACACAACCTGGGTTCACCCCAGGTTAAACTAGCCTAGGGGGGAACCTAGGTTAGTTTGTGTAGTGTGGACACATCATAATATATAAAGAATCTTTAACACCATTTTCCATGGCTATGAGAGACAACCAATACTCTGGAATTCATGAAACTACTTTTGAATACATGACTTGATGCAGAACACTTCAGCTTATCAGTAATTAAATAATACAATATAACACAGTATATTTGGCTCTACAACAACAACTAATAGAAAGAACTACTCACATCATCTGATACATCATCTTCCTCAGAATCATTTGATGATGATGATTTACTAACTTTTTTAGCCTTTACTCTTTTCTTTTCACTTGGTGCCCTTTGCTTTCTCCTGAAAGCAGGATACACAAACAATCAAACTTTTGGGGTTTATTTGACAGCTGAATTCACAGTTTGCATCATGTTTACCTAGTAATACCTATAAACAACTAATGGGTGCAACATGAACAAAAAGGTACAATCAAAATGAAAAGGAACAATTATAGAGGACAACCTTGCTAATTGGGAAAAAATTTAACCAAAATTATGATAGTATCCTAGCTTCATCAGGGCATAAAACACAATCATGTGCATATCATCCTAGCTACACACCATAAATTAAGTTCCAACCTCTTTGGGCTAAGCTCCCTTCCTATATAAGCCCCAACATTAAATGTGATTCCTACAAATAAGCCCTAACTCCCAAACAAGTCCCCAGGGGCCTTCTTGAATTTCCTGCAAAGCTCATTTTGACTGAGGGGGTGAAAGACAATGGTACTAAATCACACAGTTTCGATATCAATCGATATTTTTATATTTCATATCAGCTGTGATATTTGTTACAGCTGCTTTACCAATATTAACTTCGAAAATTTAGATAGAGGTGCATTTAATTTTAAAGTACCAGTATAAGCATAATATACTAGTCAATAATGATTTCTTCATTATCATCAAAGAAGTCGTGTCTATTTTAGCTTTTTGTCTCCAATCAAAGGAAGTTATACTGTATGGCTATTGCCCTTATTGTTCTGTGGGGCTTTCTTGAAATAAGATATCATTCTGCAACTATGCTTCCCTTGAATAAGGCCCCATGGGGGCTTATGCAATGGGGGGCTTACTTGCAAATATGACTCCTATGTGGGGCTTATTTGAGGGGGTTTATTGGGAGGCAGACACATATTCACAGACTTACATTAATCCCTGGAGATCTAATCAAATACAAAATATATAATTTTATCAATATGTCCTAGAGCAAAAACATTGCAACACATACGGTTTTTTCGCTTTAGTTTCACCAGTATCAGCATTCTCTTCATCTTCCTGATTGGGCATATCTGCTATGCTTGAGACTAAATCTTTCAAGAAATCAAATTGGTTCTCTGATTCTATGCACTGCTTCCTGGTGAATTAACAAGCAATTTATTCACCAACTGAGAAAAATGTATTGTACAAGGAGTATCATGTTATCCTCATCATTACCATTGTATTATCATATTGTCAACCCATCTATAGCCAAATCTAAATCTGTCGTAACTCACCATCTATCTATCTGAATTCATAAAATAGCATACAAAAATGCGAACATCATTATAAAAAAGAAGAAATGATACATACAAATGGCCAGTTGTCATAGTTTTTGCTCTTTTAGCTTTTGTTAAATTTGATGTCTTAGTTACTAGCTGCTGCAAGAATATTTCCAGTGCCCGTGCTAATGCTCAATTAAGGGCCATACCAAAATATGATGGGGTGTTACAGAATCACAGCAAGAAAAACTTTGAATATCGAAATGAGGAGAAATGATCTGAATAGCTCCAACATAACAAATAAGTCAATAGATGCAAGAAAATATTAACTTTAATTTTCACTCCTTATGTCAAAAATTGACCATTTCTCACACATACATTTGAGTATGTTATGGGCTACATATATGTATATAAATAGCTCAAAACAGTCAAATCCACAATCACTTTAAAATCCATGCATTAATTGGTGGTACCAAAACCTAACAATGCTATACCTAAAAAAGAGTTTTAAATTTGACATATAGTATTTTCAGTTGGCAATACATGGTCAAAATATTTCATTAACAAAGATTGATGCACATGGTGACCAATTTTTAGAATACCTTGTCCAAAAGATATCCCTAAGAAAGTTACTAAGCCTCTTCACCAAATTTCACAAATTAATTATTATAACTTAGAAAGTCACCACACCAAGATTAGAAATGGATACAAATTATAACTGGGACTGCAGCTGCCACCTTCCCAATTTCTTCATCTGTTTGCATAATTTTCTTTATCCTAGCCTTAAAAGTAAAATTTAAAACTTCACTGCATGAGCAAACTATTGCAACTAAATGATATGATGAGATATGAAGCATATGGTAGGCACTGGCACAACAGCCAAACTTACACACAGAATTGTATGACTGCGTCACAAAGGAGCAGTTGAGACCAGCATCTTCTGCATGTCCCCTATTTTTCGGCCACTTTTTAATAGCCTCAGATTAGTGTATGATTGCCCAGGAGATGATTTTTCAGCACCAAATGAAGTACTTTTTACTCTCTCAGAGAAATATTTTGCTTCCATCATGTTAGAGAGAAATGTGGTAAGTTTAAACTTCGACTTAATTTTCAAGCGTTTATAAAACAACCTATATACATCAACTTCAACCATATTTTGCCATCTTCATGAAATTCAATGCTTAAGCTTTCAATTAAAGTCATTACCAGTATTATTTGGACACTACCAGGTGATTAAAATGGTTATGCAATACTTGCACTTCTTGCACTTCAAAGAATTAGGCCAGTAGTTAGCCACAGTATACATCCCCCGGTGTCTTAAATTTTGGATTTCATCTAATGCCCCTGTTTACTAGGACCCCCCCCGGTATATTTGGCACTTGAGAGTAATATTTAGGATTTCATAGTTTTGCCAATGTACCTTGCTGGTAAATTTGCTTCAGTTCCAACCATAGTATAATTTTTGCCCATTCCCCCTTTTTACTCCCACAACGTATAATTTTTTTGAAAAGACACCCTCATATTCCAATTCTGCCGGTCAGACTCCCCCTTTTTGCCTAGTTTCAGTGCAAGTTGAATACTTTCCATTTTTCCACTATTGGGATCTGAAGGTTTAAGGCTGCAACTTTTTGCCTAAATCCTTATTGTAAAATTTGCAAACTTTCAATGGTGTAACTTCTCTCATATAAAAGATAATTCAATGGGGTAAGCTTTTTCTTGAAGCATTTTCATTTCATAATTAAAAAACACTGGGTTGATCTTTATCTGTGACAAGAAAAAATTTTGTGCCAGTGCCTACATATGGACAACTGAAAACAATTAACTGCCAAGTGAAAAGTTGTAAGGACAGCATAAAATTACTACAAAATCGCCACAGTTTAGTGGTTCTAATGCAGTTTCGTACCGCATCCATGTCTGCCATGGCAATTACTAAACATGGAGTGTGTGTGAGTCTAGTAGTCAGAGGCTAACTGTAGCACAAAAAAGGTAAAGACCAGAAAGAAGGGCAATGAAAATATCAGCCAAGGCTGGCTAAGATTGCTACAAATATTCGAACTTTTTGCAAATTCTCTCGACTGACAGCTGCCAATAGCACATGCTGTATATTAATCTTAGCTACCAATTTACATAATCAGTTTTCTATGCATTCCAATACCGATGTCTTCAAACAACACAAATGTTTTATACCACATGTACAGAAAGTTTATAAATAACTGTGACAGGATCAAATATGCTCAGTGCAAAGTGGTACTTACTGTTGGAAACCTTGCCTCATATTTTCTCTTTTTAGTTGGCATAATGTATACTTCCTTTGCAACCTGCTCTTGAGAGCACGTAGAACAACTTTTTATCACCTGTTGTTTTACTAATGGCCTAAATTTTCCTTTTTTTACTGACGTAAGTACTTCATGTAATCAGTTTGATAAGCTTGCACTCCTTCGCAGAAAGCATTTTTTCTGCGCCTCCGCAGCAAAAGATGGCTGCAGTGCCTTTGAGGTGTGTTAGGAGAGGCCTTCTACATTTTCGAACCGTTTTAAATTCAAGCAGACTATATGAGACTACAAAAATACGCACATCACGACAGCATATATACACAAATCATTCGCTACAGAATGGGAATGAAATCAATATTACGGAAAGCTGCATTAAGGTAATTATTTCGTCTAATGTTAGGAATATCACGTTATCAGTTGTAACGTTAGAACAAAGCTTAGGTCTAACGTTATAACTGAAGTTAAATGTAATTCTGAAAAAGAAGGGAAAATTTCAAGTAAACCCTCTTTCATTACTATATGATTGAAATTTATAGCTTTTAATCGCTATCAATAGTGGTAGGAGATATATTACGCAACTATATCACAGACAATGTTCAAGGCTTTGCCCGTTAGTGTGAGCATGCTTGACTGGATTTTCTCCATCTTTTGTCTTTTAGCAAATGAAAAAGATCCTTGAAGGAGATGAGTTTCTTAGGATAGCTATTGAAGGTGGAGGCTGCTCTGGATTTCAGTACAAGGTTGAGATTGACACATCAGTGCAAGATGATGACAGGTGATCTACTGTATTAATATGTAATATTTTAGCTAGAACTCAATTTAAATAAAGCACATACCTAACCACAGTAAGCATATAGCTGGTAGAAATGCCCTGGAGGGGCAAACCCTGCCTGTACGTTCACTCTGGAGTGTCAAAGGCCTTTTTTCATGTAAATATATGGGTAAATAATTTTGTTGGAGGATCAAACAAAAATTTTTCACTTTGGGGGGATTCATTGCAACCCTATACCATCTGCAGGTATGTGCCTGCAAGACAAACTAAATTTGGAGCGTTAGTATTGATAACAAGAACATTTTGTCAAGTTGTGTATAGTCAAGTTGTGTGTCAAGTGTTTTAACGATAGTAAATACGTCTTTGCAGAAACATGGATATCTGAGGTAGAATGGAGAGCTATAGTCTCCTACCTTTGTGAAAGGTAGATGTTCTTTTTGGGCAATCAGTAGCTACATGCTAGCTGAGATGCTAGGCAGCCCCCTCTTTTCAAGGCATTTGTCCCTTCTAGGAACATTTGGTTTACGCCATGTTCCTTGTGATCAAGGATGAAACTTAAGGGGGGTATGCGGATTAGTAACCCCCCAACCTTGAAAATTTGAAATTTGGCAGGGCAAAAGCAATATTGCAAAGTATTTCTGTAGGGCAACTTACTGGACCCAGGACTATGAATCAACTACTGTTACTAAAACAAAGTCACAGATGAAAAATATTCACAGGGCAACCTTTGAGACCCCCAAGAATTTACTGAAGTTACATCCCTGCTTGTGATTCAGTGCACTTTTTTGTTGTCTGGGGAAAGTCTTTTGATCTCTGTGCAATCTTTTCCCTTTGATTCATCATGACACTGAAAAGGGATTGAAAGTGAGAAATATGTTGTCTACTAAAGCTCATAAATCTTCTCTGTATGTGGCACAGTACAGACCTATTGGAGTCTCAACTTTTCCTTTGTCCTTTGCAGAACATTCAGTACAGAAGGAGGAAAAGTAGTTGTTGATGAAGACTCCTTGAAATTAATTGAAGGATCAACTATAGATTTCCAAGAAGAACTAATTAAATCTAGTTTTGTAGTAACAAAAAACCCAAATGCAGGTAAAGGATGCTCCTGTGGTGCATCATTCACAGTTAAAATCTAAAGTGCACTTTATAATGTTTATTGTGATAATATGTAAGTATGTCTCCTTTATTCTAGTTTAGATACATATATGATGTGTAGTAAAATCTCCATTAATAGTTTTTTATATTTTCTAAATTAGAAGCTGAAGATTGTCTGTAAATATTGAATTTCAGTGATTGGTTGAACTGGAAAGCTTCATGCTATATGTAGAAATTATATGGAGGCATGCTACAGTATGGGTTCCTTATAGGTGATTGGCTTTGTGTCAAAGATTTGAACATAAAGTGGGAATATAGTATACTTTGTATGACTATAGTACTAGTGAACATTCACCTGTTCTATACTACCTCCAGGAGGGAGGGTACCTTGATTTGGTATGCAATTTTTCAATTCATATGGAGAGCCATGTGGCAATTCCACATAATGGATATTACAGTTCAAAGAAATTTACTGTTTTGCCTCAAATTTATATTTACTGATCAGTTTCTTTTCAAAGACTGTCATACATTTTAACTCAATGTGATCAAGTTTATTTCCACAACAACTAAAAATTTTTGTTTATTTGCTGTTTGACTTATTGATATTGTTGTGACTGTAACGGACATTACATCAGACTTACACCAAACGTTATTGCACTTTTTCAGACTGCTAACTCAACTTAATCCCTAACTCTATCAAAGCATCTTGGCTGAACGTGAATTACAGATGTGTGAAATTTGTGAAAAGTAATGGTCATTTGTTTCTAGTGCTTTCCATTTTTGTGCAAACCTAGAAGTTTTACATAATGGACATTACAGATATGGTGTAACAGACATTACAGCTCTTGACTATAAAATAGAAAAGTTGAAAAATTAGGGAATACTGTTTTTAGGCTGTGTCAACAAATTTTAAAGTCCCTATTGCCATTGGCCTACTTGCTGGGGGTACATGGGCCTCCATAAGACCTCTTAAAGGGGTTCCAAAGTGACTCACTATAGGCAAAAAAGTTGAAAGCTCCACAATTGTGATGTTTAAGCGTGGAATTGCCCTATAGTAAGGAGCATTACAAAAGGAGTAGGGAGTCTCAAAAATGGTACATATAGTGTTACATAATGAGTGAATGACCCCTGATGACAAACACAATGCGTCAGTTTGAGTTAAAATTTAATGTAATATCATACTCACATCATTTTTGGTTCCGGTTTATGCTGAACCAGGTAAAGTTTCCAATTTTCTATTTGTCTAAAGTTTCTTGGCCCTTTTCTTGCAGTTCCAAAAATTTTTTAGTGTTTAGGGTGTCGAGTGCTAGGTTGCTTATTAACTGGTTTCTTATAAAAAATCTTGTCAAATATTGACTCTCAAATAATGAATGTGGTGGTTGGAATAATGGGGAAGTTGGAAGATTGAACACATGAAAGCTTTCTAAAAACTACTTTTGCATGTTTGTATGCTATTCCTTTATTAATTCAATTCAAACTTTGAGAATAAAGTAAATTTAACTCATGAACGTCTTCAAATTTATAAAGGGGAATGATAGAAAACTACAAAGGGCTTTGAAAAATTTCAAATACTAATAAATGAGAGGATGATTATTTGGTACTCAGAGTAGTATTTGGCACTTCACCTTGAAGATCTAAAGTCTGTATCAAGTCTGATCTTAATGAACATAATGAGAGAATAAACAGATAAGGAATACCACAAAATTTTTTACCACACTTGTCATTATGAAACTGATAAGTTATAATGAAAGCTGTTATTTAACACTAATGTGATGCTAATTTGCTAGTCAATATTGATTAAATATCCTGAAGCCCATGAAGTCACCACAGAAAAACACTAATGGTGTATTGAGCACTACAATGTTCAAAGGTCCTACCCACATCTTTGTAGTTAACACTGATTCATAAGAATGGCATATAAAAAATCTGGGATCACAGTGACTCTGTGGTGTAAGACTTTTCAGATGCAAGTAACAACTTCAAATTACTAATTGCTAAATCCAAACCAATTGGAAGATAATCACAGGAGGTGAACCTCATGAAGCGTTCAAATGGGAGGTCTTGTTCTAAAGTAAGTCTATTATTGCTCTTTTTGTTGCTAGCAGAGATAGCAAGAGCCCTAGAGCTATAGTACCTGAAAGTTTAACAAAGTGTTGCAGGCTGAGCTCAACTGGAACAAGAAATGATATACAGTTCTTTTGCTCTCTCAGTTGAAACTATTCCTTGAAATCATATCTTCTTGCAGTCCTAACATGCTCACCAAACACTGAAAGTAGCAGGGAATGTAATTTGCTAGTTATGGGTGGATTGAGCATGTAATACAGTTGCAACAGAGTGTGTGTAGTCTGGATCAGACCTGTTGGGTATCAGTGTGGGGTATCAGCTATCTTGTAAACTGTTAACTTCCAGAGGTCTGCCTCGGTTTGGATATATAATGTGAAATATATGAATATCAGCAATGTGCTTCAAACTAATAATGTGAAATTGATAAATCTCAAGAATTCTATTCAGTACTTAACTATCTACTTTTTCTAAAATTGGAAAATATCCTAACAAATAATGAATTACGTCCTAACAATCATACTACATGGGATTAGAAAGAAGTGCTACATTCTATCACATTATAAGCATGTAGATCCTATGCAAAACGATCTCTGGGCTGGGCAGAAATCTATTAGTGAATACTATATGGCAGTAACGTACGGTAAGTATACCTGGCATATTTGGTCAGCTCAATTAGGGTATTTGGGGGCAGTCTTTATTTCCTACTACGCTCAAAAAATGCACTAATTTGGTTGGGTAGGGGAAGCACTCTTGAAAATTCCCTAAAGGGACTATAATTGTAATGTGTGACCCTACGAAACAAAGCATTATACAGTCTTCGTCATGAGGAAAATACTATGTGTTTGGTAAACCAGACGCACAGTATCTTTTATGAGTTCGATTCACACTCCTAGGTGCTGTTCAAGAATTACGTCATGCTAAAATTGGCATTTTTGAACCACCCATCACCCCCTCCCCATCATTACACTTTATCACATTTGTTCACAAAACCCCCTTGCGTTGCACCACGCTTAGAAGAAACACACCCCCCTTCTGGATGCACAACAGTCTCGATGCAAAACGACTTTTTAGCATAGTGAAAGGAAAGAGAAAGAAAAAATAAGTGTCATTCCTCCTAACGCAAAATATACAAATTAGAATTTAGCACTAAACCACTAAAATATCCTATACATTACATGTCCCATCTAAAATTCTCTCTATAAGATTACAAAGTAAGATGGGACAGAGATCGATAGAAACTAGAAAGCATGGTTTCTTTCGAAGTCCTTATCCATTTAGGCTGAGTTTCGGCGTCCCTTCATTACGCAAAACTTTCAGTAGAAATGAAGCCACCGACTTAACTCAAGTATCACCCACTCCCTTATTCATTGTCACTGAGTATCACAAACTACCCATCCCCAAGGTGTGACGTAATTACTGAGCAGCCCCCTTACATATCTGCTTTCTTTCAGGTTGCTAATAAGATTTTGATGCACTTATAAAGAATCAAGGTATTCTGATTGCAGTTTGAAACTACAACTTACTAAAGCATGCGATTATAATGTTATTAACTGCTTATATATGAGACCAGGAAATTTGACTACTGTCGTTCTCATACTTCAAAGTAAAGGCGATTTCAATTGCCTTTGAAACATGTGAAACAGGCGGCAAATAGGATTACTTGGTTCTAGTCGTAGGAAATTCGACCTGGTTTTGATTGGCGTTTGGTCGTAAACTAAAGGCATAAATCAACATTCAAATATCTGACTCAAGTGTGCAATCAAGCGCTCGCATTATCGGCTCTGTGCGTGTACCGATGCGTGCCCGTGCGATCGCACGCATTAAATGACGAAGACTGTAAATTATATGATTGTGAATCTAGAAAGGCCAGTTATGGGGAATGGCCTCAAAATTCCAATAGCCACAAGAGACTAGAAAAATAACCCTCTATGCTCTATTTCTGCCTCACCATAATGTCAATGAAATTATTGTTGAACGTGATCAGCATTCAGTACTATTTCTCACGATGCTTTAAATAAAGTGGTCCTCGTTGGCCAAAAAGAACTTAAAATTCAAAGAATAACTTAGTATGTAGCCTTTGTATCCTCTAAATGTCCTGTATAATCAAGAAAGATGTCCAGGAACACACCTAATCAGGTCTTGAAGACACTGTTTTGCCAGTAGATAGTGACTTTTTAAGTAAATCTGAAATAATAGAATTCTACAATACACACTCAAATAAATGAGTAAATCAATGATCTAAGGTTATAATTAGCTTTATAACGAGCAGCAACGTATGCCATAGCCACTCGCAATTAATTTTAATACTATATGATAATATAGTACTAGCATCGTAAGTTAAGTCTTCCACTCGCTAGTCACTCTTAATATGACCAGCAATTGTACCGTTAATTTCTCTCATGCAACAATTTCCCAGCTCAATATGACCATTTGCCATTTTACTTTGATCGGTGCTTCCCGCCTCTTGTCCACTTTCACGCATAACATCACCATTCACAGCCTGAGCATAGCCGTTTCTTTTCAAACCGTTAGAAGTAACTTTGATGTCGTTTTGATTCACTCTAACATTCTTCTCAAGATTGCCGTTTAGGTAATTCTTCCCAAGATTGTTCTTTCGCTTTATCCGTGCGTAAGGACCAATTGCTGGATCTCTGATGAATTCAAACAGAACTCTAGTCCAGGAATCGTGGGATGGCAGAGAGTTGTAATATTCCGGGGCAATTTCACGAACCTTGGGCAATAGTGAGCCGGGTATGTTCGGGAAATCATGATGTTCATTGTGATAGCCAACATTGAACGTAACCATATTCAGTGGGCCATAGTATGAGTAGGTTTCATAACCATTCTTAAACATGTAGTGCTCAGATATAAAATGGCCCGCAACTGGGTGCAGGCCCATTCCCATAAATGATCCAGCAATCATGTAAACAAGCGATTTAGGCCCCAGTACCATCACAATAAAGATGTCAAATGCAATTTGGACAATGAAGTTCAATGCCTCCAAGGGCTGCATTGGCAATGGGCGCACAAACAAGGGGCGAATACTGTAGAACAAACCCTGGCACACGACCCAGATGAATTTCGAGAATTGATTAGTGAAAAAGTGCGCCTCAAAGTCCGACGGCAAATCAACATCAATATCTTCATTGCCCATGTACTTGTGATGGTCTAGGTGGTACTTTTTGAACGAGATTGCACATGGGACACCGATTGGTAGATTCGTGAAGATGCTGAACAGCTTGTTTTGGATTGGTTTACCGTGTCCGTATGCCGCGTTGTGGGATGTCTCGTGTATGGCCAGTAGCAATGCATGATTGATTACTCCAGCAACTGTATAAGCTAGAAGCAGGGTAAGACCCCAGGAGAAGTCCTTTACGAGATAGATTACAATAAACTGAAGCAGCACTAGAAAGACTACCTTGTACTTGAAAGCTTGGTCCACAACCATTAGTTTCTTTATTTCCGGGTATTTTTCTAGGAAAAATAGGAAATAAGTTACAGAACATTAGGACATTTTACACTTGAACTGCCGTGCAAGTACCAAGCGATTTCTGAAAAATTCACTTTCTCACTTGGTTTGACTGAGTTGTACCACTTACCTAACTAGGAGAGAATTGTCTTGTGTTACATTACGTGCGGGCAATGTCGATCCAATCAGTAATCACTTTGTACGGCACGGTTTGACGTTAAAATGCAGGGGTCGCGGTGCGAGTATTTGAGTGGGAGGGCCAGAAATTCGATAAAATTTTAAATCTGTCCCACTATGCTTGGATGACAAATAAAATTGTGCGTCCCAAAGAGCTTTTGATACCCCCAAAAACAGTTCTTTATACCTCAAATGTGAACAAATATTTTACAAATACATACTAACGAAGAACAGTAAAATACAAATGCGCAAATTTCATCTTAGCAAAAAGTGGGGGGCCAAGGCCCCCCCGGCCCCCCCGTCGCCGCGACCGCTGAAATGAGACTGATAGTACCTAATTGTGTTGCAGACATATGAGTGCCGAAGAACTTTTAAGTTGGGGTGTAGCAGGAGAAATTTACCAAGAGACTACTATATCTTCCTGAAATACCAACAAGGTATGATCACGACTGCTTTTGCGCACAACCCAAGTGACTACCAATGACTTCGATAAAACGTTGGAGGCGTAACACTCCTCCTTCCGGACGCCCATGGTTGCATGTTATATATAATCCATATTTTATATACTTCCAAATGTAACGACCTCATTTTGTTAGCATCCGTATCATTCTGTTAGGCCAAATGCTTTATTTTCACATAGGACTGTCTGTTGTTGTAAATGGGTTTTAGGATAATTGCAAGTTAAATATGCTACAACAAAACAATTTCGTCTCCATATCTATGATTTACCAAATGCATATCAAATCTCAACCTCATCGTTATTATTCTTAATTGAACTCAAATACTCTGTTTTAAAGCAAACCAGTTGAGTCTGTACACAAAGCTAGGTTGAACTGCGTCAGTACACGTAGGTTTTCGGCGTTGAATTACCAGAGCACCGACCTATTTCCCTGTATTTTCACCCAAAAAGAAATAAAATGCCTACTACTGAATGACTTTATTCAATGTGGATAGTTAGGGAGGGCAAGAGAAGAGGAAACTGCGTAGATTCCTAAGTTGGTAAAAGTCACTTCACTCGGATATTTTGAAAACAAGACTGCGCTGATTCAGCCCATGCCTGAAGACACGTGCGATTGTACATGCAAATAACCTTGGAAGAGCGAAAAATCGCACGTGCCAAGATTACTGTCAATTGCACATGCCAAGTAGGACTCTCAATGTCGCAACTACAATGCTAGTGAATGTCACCTTTTGCTTTCATAACTCTGCTTTATCCTGTTCTATCCTAAACGAAACATTTTATATGCCTCAGCAACAAGAAACTCTGTATTTTAGATAAACAAATCTTGAATTGCACCCAAAAGCGAGAGGCGCAATAGCACCTGTCGTACTTCGGTCTTACCTTGAAGAAGAGCTAAGAATTATCTAGAAGCTTTTGGGGGAGTAGATAGAAATCAAGGCCTCTGAGTTGAGGTTGAATAATGTTGAAACGACGAAAGATATGATTAGTTCAGAAAAACAGATTAGTTGAATACAACGATACATAAGATAACAGAATGGGCATTCGGTCTGCTGAATAGCTCACGCACCCGCAATGGCAAGCAGGCGTAGATCATTCATCCAATAGGGCAGAAGCGCTACAGAAAGACAATACCTAAATTTTCGTTGAGCCTCAATCAGTGGCGTGGCCACATAGGGGTAATGCGGGGGCAAATGCCCTCCCATTTTTTGCCCATATGATGCTCGGGATTTCTTTAAAATCAATGAGAAAATAATTGGGGGGGGGGTGGTAGCAAATTTTCAGAGAAATAGCGAGCATGGCCAAAAATTGTTAGTTATGCCCCCACTGTTATAACCATAGCCACTCCTCTGGCCTCTATATTTTGAAATATGCATAGTTTGAACTGCTCATTAGTTAAACAGATGTTGGTAGTGAAGAGAAATGTCTATACATATATTCTTATACTCCGCCAACTGATTTATTTTTCTAGAATTCATGGGCCGGTTTAGTCAAACTGTGCCCGTGCCGAAACATTTAGCCAGCACGCCCATAAACAGAACAATAAATTTTGTATCGATTGTAGAAAGTTAATCTACAAGCAGTGTTATATCTCTAATACGCAACAATTTTAAGTCTTGATGAAGCTTGAGCCTTGCATTGTTCTTAACTTATTCTTAAATTTCAGCGATTCTGAGCTTTAATACTCTTGATTTTATTTTTGTAAAAAAGCGTGTGTACGGCTCTTCTCCTCTGTTGTGGTCCCCGTGTTTTGATTTAAAGTGAGGATTAGCTTTGTATTGTGTAGAGCTTATTCTAGAGCGCATTAAAAGTATAACTAAGGATTCAAAGCTCAGGAAAGAAGCACAATAAAAAAAGCGTCTAGCGACTATAAGAAACTATGTATGAGGAAGTCTGCTTAGGGACCGGTTCATTATTTATGCCCCCGGTTGGTAGGTAGTCCCGTATACTTTCGTACGCGGGGGAGTGCCTGTTAAAAAGGACACTTATCCTGAGCCATAGTCATGCGGGGTAGGGTGGCCAGTTCCTTCCTTATCTCCCCAGTGTTCCCACTGGGTACCCATTTGCTGCTGGGTGAACAGTGAGCGAGCATTCAGTCAGGGCATCGAGTCCTGCTCGAACCGTAGACCTTCCGCATGGGAGGCATGCGCTCTAACCACTATGCTACCTCGCTCTGCCTCCGGTTGGGACTGAAGAGAAATGATTATTTGGGTAATTATTTTTGCTACCCAACCTTGAACACTATAAAATAATAGTTGCCCAAACAATATAGAACTATTAAGTGTATGCCACCCAACCTACATAAGATAAAAAATGATATACCCATCCTTAAAGCTGCCTGAAAAATCATTTACCCAACCCTTTTTCTCTTCAGCCCCAACCTGAGGTATAAATAATGAGCCCTCCCTTAAAAAATAACTTCCAAACATGACTGTCTTAGAAGCGAGGAACTCCGTGACTTATAAAAATAATCATCTTGCATTTTATGTTTGTAGTCCAATTTACCCATCAAATCCTAATATTTTCTGATGGATCTGCCTCCACTAGAAAAGATCCCCTCTAGAGCAAACATTTCGAAGTTGCCCCATTAGGTCCCCTCTAATTCAGGCCAAACTTATAGGTAGGTGCGTAGCTGCAGGGGGCATGGTAGGCACTGCCCCCAAATGAGAAACTTTGCATGCTTTTGCCCCCCCCCAAAAGAATTAGTTATGTGGAGATTTACATAGTCAAGTTATGTTTTTAACTCCCAAGCGATGTCACATACAGCTTTTGCCATTCCAGGACATTTACTACGTGCTTGCTTCTAGGCAGAGCAGCCGTGGCCTAGTGGTAATGCACTCGACTAATACCAACATGGTCCTAGAGTCGAGGCCCACCGCAGACCAAATAATTCCTGCAAAAAATACTACTTGCAGTTTGACAGTTCTACTAAATTAAATATCGCTTCTTCATACAGAGTTAGTAAACAAAAACCAATCATAATCTCATAATATTCTACAGACGCTGCCTAGCAATTTACTTCCTATTTCTGCATAACCCCTTGCAATATGCAAAACCCACGCAATTGTTTTGATAACAAAAACAATCTTCGTATAATGTTACAGCACGAAATTGCAGCTTTATATAAAGCCCCGGTACTCACAATACGGAAAACACAGACTTAAAATTTAAAAAATAAAACAATATGATGTTGTAGCGATACGAATATCCTTGGTAACGGTAATACTATGTTATTGGATAGGAATCATGAGTGATTGCTACGCAACCATGAACATGAATAACGGCAGGGGTTCGACGATTAATGTTGGCCAAACCACATGTGAAATGGAACTTGGCAACCAATGATGCATACAAAAAATGTGTTACGTAATGTTCAACTTTGAACACACAGCCTTTCCTATTGCAACCCAGATAGTGTGTATCCCTGACATTAACGGCTATGAGGGTGCAAGGGGGTTAAGTGCCTCCAGGCGCCATCGAGTCGGCAAATCTTAGCAAAAGTAGTAGCGGCTAAATATAAGTTATTTTTTGCAATAAATAAACTACTTTTTTACCAGACACTTGCTTTAACTCTATGCTTTTTCTTATCCAAAACATGTCTATTTAACAAATAATGGACTACTTCTAAAATACTTTACAAATTCAGTGTCTCTGACCCCCTGATTTTCTTGAAAACCGCCAATGATTACCGATATAGAAATAAACTGATTCAGGGGTACAAATAACACCACACACACCATGGTGTGATTCTAGCACACAGAATGTTGGGGCCTAGCCTGGCCTGACCTGGGGGTCAAGTCCACTGAAACATTTCTAGGACTGTGCTCTGCTAAGCCTAGGGAAACACCCATTTTCAACAAAATAATTTTTTAAGAACTTTCAACAACAGGGCAGAACTGTTACATCACTAATCAAAGTAAAATACAACAGAGAATCAAAGTGAGCCAAACAAAGTCTTTTGACAGTAGAACAAATACATAGCCACAATTATCCCATGTCTCTAGCAATCTATTAATAGATTTAATATAAATTAAACAGAGCTAAAGAAAATCAACACCTAGTGTCAGAAATAGGAATTACAAAATAACCTATCAATCAAGAAGCCTGGTTTCTATAACAGCATGCATTTACAGCAGAACATATTAACAGCAGGAGCAATGTTAGAAATACATATCTTTTTTATACGAAAGTGGTTTATAATTAAATTGTACTCAATTGCTCAAAAAGATAGGAAACTTCAGTAATGGATTTTTGAGATTTATGAAAGATTTTTGGTGTTTATGCATTTAAAATTTGAATTATATATGTACAAAATACTAGATATGTTATGTTGGCTACCCTCCCAACAGTTTAAGCTGCATAGATGAAAGAGCAAGAATGAACGAGAGCAGATAAGAAGACATCGATGCAGCAGAAAATTTTATTCTGCATTCAAAATTTCATACCTCCCTTGAATACTAGGACTGATCAAGGCGGTAAACGAACTTTCTGGGGAACCATGCCCCCTGGCACTCTATATAAACACCACTGCCTCATACACACCCCATTTGTACCCCTGAGCCAAGCTGGCAACAAACTGTGGGATCCTGATTTATAGAGCTCCCAGAATCCAAAGACACAAGTAGGATTTACAGTATGGGGGCAAATGCCTTCATTGTAGGAGCTAAGGTCCCTGGCATGAAGGAAGCAGAGCAGTGGGGGGGGGGGTTAGATGTTG
>WIPJ01002025.1:862681-873724 GCA_018155075.1 Cassiopea andromeda
TTCTCTTGCATTTTATTTCAGCCTGGAAGAGTTGTAACCTTAGTTGAAAAATTAAATGTAAGTATTTCGCTTACTTTAAGTTTCCATATTCAATATGTTATTCATAGTAAATAATGGTTATGTATTATTTACTATGTGCATTACCATCTTTTACTGAACTCACTAATGAAGTCAACTACGAGAATGATTATAATTACCTCCTATTTTTTTAAGGGACTGTCTAAGATAAGCTGTTTGATCAAAATATTGGCTTCTCTTCAAACAACTGGAAAATAGCGTGAAGGAAATTGATGAAGAAGCAATTACAACAGAGTAATAATAAGTCAGGGGCGGATCCAGTGGGGGGGGAGCCAGAGGGCCATGGTTCCCCCAAACAGTAACATTTGCTATAAAGGCCTGTTTAAACGATCCAACATTTCATCCAACATTTACCTAGCACTGATGTTGGGTGAAATGTTGGATCGTTTGAACACCTGTAACGGGGACCAAGGTTACAAAATGCACATTGCGATTTTACGTGCGCAGACACGGAGCCAGGAACAAGACGTTGTTGCGAGACGATTATAATGATGCTCACTGATCTACTCCAGAACTGACTGATTCACTGACTCAAGAACTTACATGTGACTACAACTTAAATACAGATCTATTACAGGAAGTGATTATCTAAAATACAATAGAGTGAAGGAGAAATAGAAAGTCCATACATTAGGATTGACGTGATAGAGAGGCTACTTGTGACGTACTTGTAGTCCTACTACACACCATGCTGGGTCACCAAACATTGACATTTCCGATGTTGGGTGAAGTTTGATTCTAGTCCGAAATATTGGGTGACGGTAGCCAACAATTCCATTGTTTTCCAATATTGGATGAAATTTGGGTGGTTTGAACACCTCAGCCAACATTGTAGGCATTTCGCTTGTGTTCTCGCTTAAAAAATCGCACGGAATTTGCATTTTGATCGTGGTTCCTTGTCTCAAACGCACAGCTTCTTCACAGTGTATTCAAACTTCCATAGAAATGTTGGATGAAATGTTAGATGGAATGTTGAATCGTTTAAACAGGCCATAACAAACAATAGTGTTAAGAAACTTCTCATATGGAAAAACTATAGAATGGATCAGGTGCCCCCTCCCCCGAAGTCCAGGTCTGGATTCACCCTTGAACAGCGTCCTAGTATATTTAGGTTTTTCTAGTGCCTGTCATCACCTCCAGCTTACAAAGCACTTACTGATAAAGATTTCAATTCATTAACAGCTGTTTTCATCCCTTTCATTCTATATCATTCTCTTTTTCTATTTTCGTACCTTCTTTTCAGAGTCAAGTATGGGGAATCGCATACCGAATTGAAGGTCCTGAAAATATCAAGAAAGCCCTTGGGCATTTAACAAAACGGGAGCAGACCCTTGGTGGATATAGAACGGAAATAGTTAATTTTTATCCTAAGGAAACAGGCCAAGGAAAGATTGTAATTTCTGTGCTAGTGTATTATGCTGATCCTGAAAATCCTTACTTCCTTGGAGGAGCAAGCTATGATGACATATCAAACGATATTCTTCTATCATTTGGGGTGCGTGGGTCAAACATCGAGTACTTGCTACGGCTAGCAGAGTTTATGCGAAAAGAGGTAGTTGGTGAAAAAGATAATCACCTCTTTGCCATTGAGAAAACTGTTCGGATGAAGTTGAACCTGTGTACAAAGAACACTGTATCATGGCTTGAACTTTTAAAAAATGCTCAATTTTTGTGCACACTCAGAAATCTCAATCAAGATACTTCAGAACATATTTTATGCGTCTGAACTTTAGGAATCTACTGGCTATATTCTGTTCAATATTTGCTTGGTGTTTGTTAGATTGAAACTAACTTGGGTTTTACCTACATCTAGAATACACGTCACACTTAGCAGAATTAGAGAGAAGACTCAGTGAGGTCTTTCAAGCTCATACACATTTCCCACCAGAGGCGCGAATGTTATCACTTCGAATGCTTGGAAAGGCTTGATGAAGTAGAATAATGATGGTTGCTCAAATTTTCATACTTCACACATTAAGTAATGTTATGACTATTGTCTACACCAAGACTTAACAGAAGTGTAGATTGGAGTCATGTAACTGGAAACTCCCGGGTCTGCAAATGAGGAATTATTGGAGTTGCGATTTGGTCATACCTGTTTTGCTGCCACACCTATTGCCTAATTCCAAAGAATTCCCACCCCCAACATTTTAGTAAAGAAGTAGATATTGTAAAATTTGTATGTTAGATACTGGTACACACCACGAAACTTTATATTCAAATTTCCAATACCTCAATTAGCGAACAGGACCACTCTGTTTTTGGCTCTGCCATCCTGGTACTCAAGATCTTGCCAAAGTTTGTTGTAAAGTTGTACATAAGTTAGGATATTGTTGCAGTTGCGTGTTCTAGAAGTATTTGAATAGGAGATATAGGAATGCGTTCTAAATATTGTCAGAAAGTTGTTGTAAAAAATTATCCATTTCATTTTAGAATGTGATTGATGTGTATGATATATTCTTTGCAAGTTTACAATTTTTCTATGAAATTGCATATTTTGCTGCGCTATAATATAAGTATGTACACTATATGATGATGAAATCATCATCTCTGACAGGGAAATAGTACCCTCCAACCAAGGGGCTAGTACGCTCCAACCAAGGGGCTATAGCCGCTTTGCCCTGCCTTAATGCCACTCCTGATATTCTATCAAAAGGGTAAAGTTCACCCCTGGGTCATTCCATGATAGATCATACAATCGGTGTCAAGTTCTCATCAAGTCAAGCCATCGCTACCAACGCGATTTCATACAGTTGAGCATTTTATCATTTGTCTACAAAGCTATTAATAAACTCTCGCCAGCTCCTTTTCATGAATATTTCACTCCAGATTCCTCTATTCACAGGTTTGGAACTCGTCAGGCTACCACAGGTGATCTATTTCCCCTTTATGGCCTCAACATGGTGCTATATTTCGATTCTAAATTGTGGAATACACTCTTTTTTTTTATAAGAATAAAGTCTATAAGAATATTGAGGCTCAAAATTGCTAAAATTTAAGAATAATTTAAGAATATTGCTAGGCTCAACCTTCATCAAAACTAAAATATTTTGATAGTCGAATCAAATTTAATTAAGAGTTTCCTCCCAACACAAAACATTTGTCACTTTGACGCTAGATATATCTATATGTTTTAAAATTCGTTGAAATTTATGGTGAATCAACACATCAAAAATGATTTAATATGTTTCTTTGATCTTAAGGCGAATTTACACCTTGTGTTTAGCAAGAACAATTTAAGAATAATTTAAGAATAATCTGAGGCTCAAAACAGAAAATTTTTAAGAATATTGAGGCTCAGAAAAAAATTAGGTATTCTTATAAAATGAACAGAGTGTACCCTTCCACTTCTCATTCGGATAGTTAGTTCTATAACTACCTTTAGATCTAAGTTAAAAGCTTACTTAAAAGTTAAAGGCTTCTATACACTTTTCTTTTTCAAGAAAATAATTGATAAGAATATCGAAGCTCAAATTCACTAAAGACTTTGAATAATTTACGAATGAAGCAAAATTCAAAGCAAAACAAGGCTTAGAACTTTTTGCCTATCTAACAGTCTTTTGGCTGTAGCGGCTATTAGGGGGCAAGGGGGAAATGCGCCCCCAGGTGCCATAGAGTCGGTAAAGTCTCGGCAAAAGTAATCTCGGCAAGAGTAGTGAAAAGTAGTGAAGTACACGAGTTTCCAATAAGAAAATCACAATTTTGCTTGAGCTTCGAATTTCTTGTACACCTTTCTCATGAAAAATACGAAATATTTGTACAGTACACTCGATTCTTCTAAACAACTCGGCAAGTTTAGGCTCTTTGCCCCCCATTGAATTTTCCTTAAAAACCGCCACTGTTTTTAGTTCAAGTTCTGCAATGCAAATGTCACACTAGTGGCATAAAGGAGACACTCGGTCCCCAAGGGATAGGTTGGGGGCTCCTTACTTCCTGAACTAAGGTGCCGTGAACTGCAACAGTACCATACTTATTGTTCTGTTGAGTTATTTTTTGCATTCATGCTAAACTAGCATATTAACAAAGAAGTGAATCTTTATTTTTGATTGCATAGCCAAGGTACGTATTTAATCGGTGAAGAATATAATAATATTTTGAGACTCAAAATCAAAGTAGATTTGAAGCATTGAGGTTCAGAGAAACATAAGGTATTCTTAGAAATAGAAATGTTTGTACAGTATTAGATCTTGTTGACTTTAAGTTTCAGCCACGCCCATATACTACTTCCAAAGAAGGACAATATCCAAACTTTCTAAATATTTTTAATACGTGATTGTATCAAGGCTTGGCTTACAAGTAACTCAGTTATGCACGGGTAGAATAAGATTCGAATAAATTAAAATGTGGGACAGTTTTCTAACTTTGTGGTAACTTTTTGTGAATGTGAAAGTCCAGGAGGTAGCTCTGATTTTCAAATAACTACACGTTATAACTCAAAAATGTTGGGAGAACGTGCTAATATTAGACAATTACATGTTAAGGAGGTTGTTTGTAAGACGTGACGTCACAATCGGTTTGTTGCTGTTAGAAAGAAACCGCTTATTATTTATCAATGAGCGTCACCTTTCCAGGCGCTCCATATTTAGAAACGCTATTTCACAAGAAGCAGTATGGCGGAAGGCAAGGATATTTATTTGATAGCAAGCACAATGAAAGTCTTTCTCAGTATACTTTGACTCTTATGAGAAGACATGAAATTATGCTACATGAAGTTTCAGCAGTTTGAAGTATCACTCAGACGTTCTACTTTTCTAACGTTCAGTTGTAAATGACATTGCTAACTTGTAACATGTCAATTCCTGCTGTGAATATGATCAAACCCTATTGATCTGAAAAGACTGCTTTGGAGTCAGGGGCTCTCTTTGTGATTAGGAATGCCTCTAACATTTTGAGTAGCACATTTACTTCTACCACATCATATTAAGAAAGATTTGCTGATTTGGAAATGGGGCCGGCCTATTTGTAGTACTTTGATTTTATATGGCACTACAAAATATGATAAAGAATTGATGTGGCCGAAGAATCGCACTGTCAACCAACGGCAAACGATTGCAATTGTTTGCTTTCGAAAGCACGCTTTCATCTTACGTTAATATTGATCTGTTTATCATATCAACCGCAGTCAAGATTCCATTTGTATTCTAACATAATCTCGTAGAAGATGAATGCTGCCAAGCCACCAATATATAGAAGCAAGGAGAAAGGTGGAAGGAATTATGACTCAAAAGTTATCGGAAAAGAAAAATCTTTAGGTGTACTCAGAAGAAATTTAAGCATACCAAATGTTGCTGTGTGCAGTAGTAAACAAGAGCTGTGTGTTCCTGGTGTCCTTGAAAGGTCAAATAGCTTGTCATCATTAAGAAATGTTAAAGATGCAAAGCTGTCAACAAAGAGCTTGAGTGCTAGTAATTTGCTTGCTTTATCTGATCCCAATTTATCTATCCAAGAAGCAAAGCCAAAAAGGTTCTATGATTCACCCACAAACAATTGGGCTAAACAGAAATCTGAATATGTGGCTCATGCACAAATGTACTTTTACCAGCTCACTGAAGGATGTGGACGTGAGGATTGTAAAAACCATTTCTGCAGATCCTGTCAAGATAATTTCATGCAAAAATCTTCCTATGATGTGAATATAGCAGTGATGTTCAGCATTGAGCTTGCTAAAAACAGGCACAAGCATCTATGTAGAAAATGCAAGAAGAAAGGAAAAGTTTTCCCTAAGGATCTATTGGACAATAGCAAAAAAGGGAGTTTTCCATTTCTTTGTTTACTCTCAACAAAAAGTCCTTTCAGGAGTCTTTTCTTGCAAAGTCCCTTGGTGTCATCCAAAGTCTCTGAGGATAAAATGTCAATGAATAGATCAGTTAGCCAAGGTGACCTAATGCTTTATGGTAGGAAAAAAGCATCATATAAAGACAAATTCATGAATGGTTTTTCACACATGGCTGGAGCATTGTCATCTAGCATATCATCTTTACTTGCCTTTCAGCAAAATCCAACAATAACTTTTTCTTCAACCAGCACAGATCAAGTAGATGGAGATGAAAACTCTGCAACAAGGTCTAGGAAAATGTCCAAGCCCCAGACAAGTAGGATATTTGGCAGTGATACTTATGTTGCTGATGAATTTGATGAACTGAAAGATTTTGAAAATTCAGTTGTATCAGAAATTGGTAATGCTCCACAAAGCATGCATGCAAGTGAATTTTCACTGACTCATTTGACTCTAGAAATGGTTGATCATATACTGGAAGATTTCTTGGAGTGTGGAGACTCATCTTTCATGCTGAATACATTTAGGACTGTTTTCTCATCAAGTGAATCTCTTAATTTGAGTTTTATTGATAATAATTTGCTGAATTATTCATCTGAGCTTCATAGTAAGCATGTAAATATTAAGGATGTGAAACATGCCTATGAGAAAATACACGCTTGTGATAATGGTACCTTCTTAAAAACAATTTTGGATTCCCTCAGAGTTCTTTGCTCTGAGATGGCTGAAAAAATTATATCAATCGAGTCTTCCAACCAGTTCATCATTATTCTTGAGCTACCAATGTTTTTTGACACTGAATTGCCATATACCCTAATGGATATTGTGATATCATTGGCGCCTATTGCAAGAAATGACTTCATCAAATGTTTGTCAAGGTATGATGCATATGGCTTTCAAAGAATTGTTAAGGTAAATAATATTTCTTGATTTTATTCTTTTGTTGCCTAAATTGTGGTTTATTGTGGGGGTAGATCAATTTTGACAGTGAAGCTAAACAGTCGTGTGTTTGGAGAGTATTCTCTAGGGGAGCACTTTCATTATTAGGAAAAATAGCACCCCATCAGTCCGCAAACTGGCACCCCTTCAGACCCCCAAAAGTATGTTAGAAAATCAATTTCTTGGTTTCATGCCACTAAAAAGTCATTCTCAAGGGGGCATGTGCCCCCTCACTTCCCCCAGCCAGCACCACCACTTCTATTCATAGATTTTACAAATATCATGGATGTAGTTACTTTATTAACAGCTGCTATCACTTTCAAGGCCTGATTTCCAAATTTCAGTTTTTTGCTTGCCAAAAGTCAATAAAACATGACTTTTACATTCAAAATGTTAAAGATAGAATTTTAAGTGTACACTAAACAGTATACAAGATCAAGAAAGACAGGATGACCTGTTTTAGCCAGTCTTCCAGTATTCAGAAAATCTTAAGAAAATCATAGGGTCAATTATAGGAGATGTTAAGGAAATGTAGGCTTGTGCAAAAAACTAGTTTTCTTATTAAAAATTTGTATTTTTATCAATCGCAATATTTTGGCTTTTATTATCCCTACCCTTTGGCAGTTTCTTTGTGTTCAGAACTAGGGTTTTTTAGAGAAAAACTTAGAACTGCACATAAAATCCAGCATTGCTATATGGAAGAGTTAAATTCTGGTTGCAGATGGGATTGAATGCCATGCTTTTGGTGAAAAGGGGGTAGATAGATGTCAGTACCTCCAACAATTCCATTTCTGGTTGTGTTGCACCTACCATTTCATATCAAAATCTACCATTTTTACTGTTATTTACTTTCTGACACCCTTGGGCCTCTAAATAACAAACTTTTCAATTGTGCATTTTTTTCATTAGAACTGCAAAACTTTTTTTAGAGCTGCACACTTTGTGTGGAACTGCACATTTAAAAAACCCTGTTCAAGACCTGTTTACTGTAGTTATAGCTTTGTATTGTATTTCCAGAATAAATTCTATGGTGTGTTGTTTCTTGTTGTTTTATTATGATCTTGATTGAGCAAGGTATCCATGTAAATGATGAATTGCCTTCTTCAGGGTTTCCAGTCACTCCTGGCCTCTTTGGTAAAGGACAAGACTGTGGCAGATCCAAATATCCTCAAAATTTGTAACATGATAGGGATTCTATATAAAGCAAATTGCCATTCAGAAGGAGTTTCTCACATTCTACCTGATTGTGAATTTTACAATGAACGATTGTGCAAATGTCTTGATATCAAGAAAGAATATCAACACTGGCAGAGTATAATTCACCCCAGTAGTGACAGGTAAGCTGACATTGATTATAGATGCATATTGGGTATAAGTGTTTGGCTACTTGTGCTGTACATCCACAAGGTTTTTTGAAATGACAATTGTTTTATGAACAGTTCAGGTTTACTACATCTTGCAGAACTGCCCAAATTTGTACTTTTGCCTGTTTGATTAACAAAAGTTTTTAAAGCTATCATTTTGAGCTATATATTAAGCTGTTTCTTGATGGCCTTTGACATTTCATGTTTATGAATTGGAATATTTGTAGCATGTTGGATGCATTTTTCTCATTTCCAAGTAGATTTGTTTCATTGTAGCATGCTTATGCATGATACTGGAATGTGCCATGGAGATTTATAATTTGCTGTTTTCATGTTCTTCAATGATTTAGTTGTATTATTCTAAGGAGAAAGATATCACAAAGTGCCTACTCAAATGGTGAAGTTGCATCATCAATTTTGCAATATTCATTCCTGCTAAAACCTGAGACAAAGGCAAGTAGCATTATTAGCACATATTCAGAAATTCAATTGAGTCCATTCCAGTATTCACTAAATGCTTACTTATAACCTGTCTTTGAAACTGCTGTTAAGCCTTAACAGTGTACTGTTTCAATGCAGTCAAGCTGCAATTCTAGTGTGCTGGATGGCATCTTGCTTTTATGGTACTGTACAAAAGCTAGCCCACTCACTAGTGTTGTACTATCTCCTTCAAAACAAAGCTTTGCTTCATAATTGTAGCCCAATGTTGAATGCTTGGCATTTTTCTTGGGGGGAGGGGCTGAAACTTCCTTGAATGCATATAGGCTTGTAGGGGTGTGCAGTGGCATAAAAGAGACACTTGGGCCCAAGTGTGGCTCTTAGGAACCCAGAAAGACTGGTGCCCCATCTTGATTTTAACTCTGAATAAAACAAACAAACTTGTCTCTTGAACAACCCTGAGGGGTCTGTCAAGACCTCTAAAGCTTGGGAGCCCTTAGGAATTGACCTGACCCAAATCTATTTCAACTACACTACTTACTGGGTGGTGAGTGCCCCCTTCCTCTTTCTGCAAAATCAGATTTCTTAACATGAAAAAGTTTGTTGAGCATTGGGCTTTTTTGTGCTTATTACATCCCCAGTTATGATTTCTCTTTGTATATAGATTATTGTTTTGTTAGTATGTATAACTTCATGTTCATTTTAGGTGCATGTGATTCACTTTGAGGCAATTAATGAAATGAGAATGGAATATCAAAATGCCATCGTCCACCAGGCCAAAATTCAAACAGTTGAGCGTGTTTTGAATGCCCCTGCAGATTACTCAACATACCCCAAAGATGTATGGTCAGCTATGTGTCCATATTTGGTTTTGGAAGTGCGCAGGGAGTTTCTAGTTGAAGATGCGTTGGAGCAATTGCAGAAGAAGGTAGACTAAATTCAATTTTCTTACCTGTTCCAAAGCATAGAGATTATTATTATCTCTATGTTCCAAAGTTGTATCTAGCCATAGTAGCCATCATATAAGTGAGTAAAATATTTATTATTTACTTATGAGATGGCTTGGAATTTTAAAAGTTTTTCTGCTTAGCCAATGATCTGAAGACGTCTTAGAAGCAGTCAAAGTGAAAGTTGACAGAAAGATAATTTTTCTCCTCTAAAGAGTGCTATCACTGAAAAAGACAATATGCTGCCTTCTATTTGTGCTAGTTTGTATATAGCATTTTTGTATAATGATTGAAATTTTTGTCTTTTGCTTTGCTTATTAGAAATTGTTAATGCAGGTATTGTGACAAATCTACATTTTAAAAGGACCTTGAGTGTTTTCCATCAATCTTAGAGCTATGGGATGTCCATTTCACAATATTTTTTAGGTTGTCAAGAGGACAGGGATTTAATTTGCTTTCCCTCTAATGGAGAGCTGTATAATACTATGATAATTGTAATTATCATGATAAATATTTGATTACTTGGCTTCTGTTAGAAGATTATTTTTATCAGCCATGAATAATTTTGCTTGCAAATGGTGCCTTGTATGAAGTTTGGAAAAAATGTTGATATATTGGTTTTATTGTAGATGGGAGATTTGAAAAAGCCTTTGAAGATCAAATACATTGGTGGAGGTGAACAAGGGTTGGACATGGGGGGTCTACAAAAAGAATTTTTTCAACTTGGTGTCGAGAAGCTGTTTGACCCAGGTGAATATTTCCTCCACACCAATTTTGAATCTCTCTGAAATGAGTCATTATCAACTTTGGGGAGTTATCTCGATGTGTCCACTCACTGTCATGGGCTCTCCAGCCATGATGTATCCATCATCAACATCACCATCATCATCACCACCATCATCATCACCACCATCATCATCACCACCATCATCATCACCACCATCATCATCATCTTGTCTTGTTCCCATTTCACCCCTGAAGGAGGCCTAGGACTGACCAGTGGTCAGTTTTTGCCTGTCATTTGTTTAAAAGAGGTGATCGAGTCAGTTACACTCAAGAGTCAGTTACACTCAATCCACTTTGTAACCCCAACAGTTTCTAGGCAGAGCTGTAGCATGAGCCATTGAGCCTGCTTTTCACTGAAGGGGCATGGTTGGACAGTTTGCCACAGGTCATCAACATCTTCTCTTTCTGAATATCTGCAACATACATCACTATCAACTTGTGGGAAGTTGTCTCTCTGTACCCACTTGCCTCCATGTGGAGGTCTCCAATCATGGGCTAGCTTCTGCCCATTCAGGGGCGATTCTAGCCAGTAAAATCTGGGGGGGGGCCAGTGAACATATATCTGAATTATTATAGTTTTCTCTACATGAACCTAAAATGCAGCAATTTAGAAAATACTGCCCATTGGAGGATGTCAGTCCTATAAAAAATGCTACAAATGGAAAAAATACAAAAATTGTTAGTTACCAACAGAAAAAATTATGTAGTAGTATAA
>WIPJ01002025.1:874727-895566 GCA_018155075.1 Cassiopea andromeda
TTCAACTTCCTCGTTGTAATTTATCATATCTACGTTTCTGCTGCATTCCAACTCCCGTTGAATGGTAGAAATGAGTTGTCAAGCCTTTGCCAAATCCAAACGAGGATCTTGAAGTTGCTCAGAGGACCTTCTCCCTTAGCCTTTTTGACTTTTGTCTCATTCTCAGGCGTGACATCTTTTCGCTTTGCGAAACTTACACATTTATCCATTATTAAAAGGCACTAGTTCTAGAATGAACACAAATTTCGATGAACAGTAGTTAATTTCACAGCCTATTTCGTAAGCAAAGTTTGCGAGAGATTCAGTAATAGAGAATTATAACAATTTCCGTAGCAGGAAGAAGAGAAACATTCAAATCCTGTCAGAAAGTCAGACCATCAAACTCGGAAACCTGACAAAAGCCTTTTCTTAGTAGGTGGTAAAAGTTAACAAAACACCTTTTAAAAAGTGGGGGGGCCAATGAAGGGGCCAAAAATATTTCTGGAGGGGCCATGGCCCCTCCTGGCCCCCCCTTAGAAACGCCACTGTGCCCATTATCATCAACATTATCATCATCATCACCATCATATAGCCATCACCATAATTATCATCATTCCAATCTTGTTTTTCAGATCAAAAGTTGAATCTTTGGAGTTATTTTCTCACCATTTGTTTTTATTGACACCCTTTTAGCTTATGGTATGTTTGTGAGGTGCAATGAGACAAGAACTGTTTGGTTCAATCCACAATCTTTTGAATCTGGTGCCATTTTTGAGCTGACAGGGATGATTCTTGGTCTTGCCATTTACAATGGTATCATTTTGGATGTGCCTCTTCCCAATGTTTTATATTCAAAACTAAAAGGTCGAAAGCCAACTTTAGAAGACCTCTTGGATATTGAACCAACAATTGCTAGAAATTTAAAGGATTTACTCGATTATGAAGGAAATCTCGAGGAAGATCTTTGCCTGGATTTTCAGGTAAGTTTGATTGTGTCCTTCCTACTCATCAAAGGCTATATTTATTCATTGTAGTTATTACACTTCCAATTCTTTTGGAATGCATCTTACCAACAGTGATGCAGTGGTTTGGGGGCTACAGTCTACACTGGTAGACAACCTATCGGAAATTGGAAGCTTTTTCTTGTTTTTTTTGAGATTTTCTAATGCCGAATAGACAATGTACAATTGCCATTGTATACGCTTATATTTTAAGAGTTGTCGGTACGTTTTTCCTTTCACCTCTCTCACCAAAAGCTTCTGACACTGCGCCCCAGCATGAAAAAACTTCGAAGTTACGAGAGTAGGAGAGAAAAGGAAGAGATTAGAGCCAATGCACCCTTGGCTTAGCGGAATTTTTACCTTTTTGGATAGACATCATGATTTTAGACTTAAGTCAATAAAATTGGCGACGTATGATTCGAATCGCGTGTTGACCAATAATTCTTTTGAACTACAAGGTCAAAGCTCAGGTGCATTGAAGTCTGCAGCAGGATCATGGGCATAGGGTGAGATGATTGTACCATTGACTGTGATGATTTACGCAGTAAATAGTTCAACTGAAACATTATTTTCCAAGCCAAAAATAGGGATCATTCAATAGTTACGTAACACCTATATCAGGATGGGGAGAGAACTTTGGCTTGTTGCGGTAGAGTATCGTTCGGGTGGACGGGTGTGCTATGTGCGGAGACATGTGCGATCACACGTGCGCGTTTCCATAGATAATGTCAACCGTGCCAACACCAATATCAACCGTGTAATCGTACGTGCCAAATAGGAACTTCTTTATCGCATCTGCACCACTAGGGACTGTCACCTTTCACTTTTATTCATTTTCATACTTCTCATATTTCAGGAGGGTTACTCTTCAGCTATGAAGTCTATTTTCAAGGGGACCTCCGCTTAACTACTTGCAATTAACTATAAGAAACAAAAACAATCGAAAAGGTGAAGATAAGCTAAACATATAAACTACAGAATACCCAATTGCAATTAATTATTGAAATGAAAGGTTGCTAAGGTGAAAGTAAAAATTAAAATCTTGATTAAAGTTTTCGTTAATAAGAAGCTTTTGCTTAAAAAAACTGAAAGGGAAGGGTGCTTGTTTAACTCTGCTTTGTTATATTTTTTCCTAAATGAGACATTTGACATTTTTCTGTTAATTGTTTACTGTGCCAATTTAATCAGCCAATGCTACAATTGCCTCACTCCCTGCTGCTATAGACTTCAATACAATTGAGCTTTGGCCCTTATATTGATGGGAAGCTCACCAGAAAGGTGTAAACCATGGGTGGCCAACCAATGAAACCCCAAGAGCCGGATTCTTTACTGTGATACCGCAAAGAGCCACATCAAACTCTTGGGGACACGTGAGCATCACCCCCTACCTATATTAAGGAAATTTTCCAAGACCACACTATGCTACAACAAAGCATGACCACACCCTACATGAGATTTTTTGCGACCTCGCCCTTTAAACACTCCGAAATTTTATGTGGAGTCTTTCGCCGATAGACACCATATTGCCATGTATGTTGTACTACTCCTGACATTTACATAAGACATGTACAAACCAAGAAGCAAAAAGGCTTCTACAAAATAAGAACCATATGAAAGTGAGAAAGTTGACCACACTTTTAATGTTCCAACACCACACTTTCCAACACCAAATTTTCAAGATGTACAGGACCTCAAAGTTTGGCCAAAACCACTCTAGAATAGGCCCTGTATTGAACTCAAGTGAAGTAAACATACATGAAAAACGCACTTCAGTATGAGTGTAAAAGCCGCATGAAGTCAGGGAAAGAGCCACGGGGAGCAGGCCCGTAGCCATGGGGTGGCAGGGGGTGGCAAATGCCATCCCTAGACAACAGCATGCCAGCTTTTTGCCACCCTTGGGAAATTTTTTGCAATTATTATTGTTGCTTTATATTTGTAGGTAAGGAGAGATCTCCTGAAATTTTAGCTCAGTTGAACCTTGGTCTTTGTGACATATGAGAAAGTTCAGTCTTTTCCTGCAAAACACATTGTCCATTTGATTGTGATAACATAGAGTATGAAATAAACTCTCAGATTTTGTACCACGTGATTCCTAAAATACAATTTTGCCACCCCTTAAACACAGGCCTGGCAACGGGCTGGAAGGGGAGCCAACCCTGGTGTAGACATACATTGGGTAGCCATCCTTTGTTGGTCAACGTTTTGGATCTCCAGAAGCGGTGAATAGTACAAAAACAAAGAATGTTTTTTCCAGACAACACAAGAAAATCCAAGGGATAACGTTTTTCGGCGCTATGTAGTTACGTAATTTTTACTAGGTTATTACGTAATAAGCGTTGTACCTTGCCCTGCTTGGCTCGGGTCTACGAGGGATAATTTTACGTTCCCAATTGTGTGTTTTGGACTAACCCATATGAACTCTGCGTAATTACGTAACTCTCTATAAATTTTAAGATAATTCTTTATTGGAATAAGGTTTCATGATTGATTTTTGCTGAAGACTCTTACTGACTCGTTAAAGATTCTTCCCCAGTATCGTAGAGGGATCGAAAAAATTGATAAAGCTTATCCTGCAATAGTTGAAGGATTTTTCTGAAGACCTCCTTTTAATGATTTTTGCATTTTTCTCGATTTAGATTGTTGAAAGTTATCTTGGCTCAGTTGAAATCATCGATCTCCTCCATGGTGGAAAAAATATAGCCGTAACACGGAAAAACCGACAGTTATATGTTGATTTGTATGTCCATTATTTGTTGAACGAAAAAGTTGCAAAACAATTTAATTCATTTGCTGCTGGATTCTCCAAGGTATGCAATATTGTTTTGGTATTATCATGATAATATAACAATTTATTTAATGTTAATATTGCTTGATTTTTTCCATGGAGGCTCTGCTTTTACATTTTTCATTAACCTTTCACCTTCAATCTTTTATCCTCTCTAAGCGACAGATGTCTCTTCTTGGTGGCATTCTAATTACTCTGCATATGATTCCGAGATACACGGGACCAAAGCCTTGTCCACACTAGAAAAAAGTTACCCAGGGTGAAACCGGGCTCAGCCTGGGTAGAGTTAATGCACATAGGATTTTGTACGATATTTGTAGTGTGGACGCAAACCTACCCGAGCCGAACCCGGGTAAACTCATTCAACCCACAAGGGGGTTGAGTTTACCTGGGTTCAACCTGGATAGTTTTGGGTTCACACTACAAAATCCTACGTGGGTTAGCTCCACCCAAGTTAAACCCGGGTTCATCCAGGGTGCCTTTTATTGTAGTTTGGCCAAGGCTTTAAAGTACCGTGTGTAACCGTAAATTGTTGCTCAGTCTCTCCATAGAACATTTTCATTTTCATTTCATTTTATTTCACATATTTAAGGAGGGTGGCCCTTCAGTAATAACTGATTTTCAAGGGGCCGTCCGAACCTTCCTATATATTCAGTTTTAGAAAATTGGTAATGTATTTTTCTATCCAATCTTTACAAGGGGGCGTGCACACTAGGAGAGAAATAGCGAAGTGAACAGATACTTGAAAAATAATATAGACACCCCAGTGCGCTATTGCTCTGACGTCATGTTTCTATTGCTTCGTTTTTCGCTCATAGTGTGCGCTCAGCCTAAATTGTGACCCTATGTTCGTTTTGATACCCAATGCTAATTTCTATCAACCAGGTTTGCAACGGTGATGCTATAAAGCTTTTCAGAGCAGAAGAGCTAGAACTATTAATCTGTGGCAGTCCAGAAATAGACTTTTCTCAACTGGAAAAAGTTACTACCTATGTGGATGGCTTTACGGAGGAGCACCCATTAATCAAGCAATTTTGGTCTGTCGTTAATGACTTCAGTCATGCCCAAAAGAAGAACTTACTGTCATTTGTAACAGGAAGTGACCGTATCCCACTAGCTGGTCTGACCTCGATTTCATTCATAATTCAACGAAACGGACCCGATACAGAAAATCTCCCAACTTCAATGACATGTTTTAATCGGCTTTTGCTACCCGAGTATACTTTGGATAAGTTGAGAGAGAAGTTATTGATTGCAATAGAGAACGCCAAAGGGTTTGGACTAACGTAAATAGTATATGTTAAGTAAAATGTTATTGTTCATGTTTTTGAGAGTTAGCTTTCAATTTTATTGTTTCACAAGAATTATTAACATCAAGCTTCTTCTTGGAAAGCAAAGGAGAATCTTTCGCTGATTTTGGAATCCAGCGCCATTTTAAATAGCGTCTTAAATTTTTTTATACGAGCAATGAAGCAGATATACATTACCCTACGCAGTATTTGGGTGTATTTTCTTTAGGCCTGTTTGTTTTTGTTTCGGTGACGTAGCTGCAGTATTCTAGTGGGATTTCGTTCATCGGATTTGGTGTTCATATAGTTTACCTATAATGGCGAGATAGAAGTACTTGGATCCAATAACGTTGTTCTGTTGAAAATGTGCTGTAACTAGAAGAATTTGAACTATGTTTTCAGATAGTTTGTCAATGACGCCACATCTGTAGTTTGTACAATTGACCCAGGCATCTGTATAAGCCGTGAAGAACGTTTGTTTCGTTTTGGAGCTGCACATTCTAATTACAGTTATTACCTATTCTTTTGTTGTGCAAATGTTGCGTTATAGATAATTACTGTATTGTCACTTCTTACGACTGTTGAAGACAGGCACGCCGGAGGGAGGGGGCGAGAGGGAGCAAGCGCCCCTCCTGCCTTTCACTTAGGGGAGCAGGGGGAGCAAAAGTGCCCTTTTGGAAATACAATAGAATCCTTTTTTAGATATTGATATGATACAAAGGAGATCAAATAAGCTATATGAACAAGCAAAATATTATTGGAAGAGAGAGCAATTTGTATAATTCTGTGAAATATAGGTTCTGCTAAAGGATGGAAGGAGAATGTCTCTAATAGGTGCCTTGGGTTCCAATGAGGCGCTTATGCTAGGGGGTGTCCCAAAAAGGTGTCCATTCCAGTAGGCGCCCCTTTGCTCCTGTTGGCCCCCTTTGTCCAAATGTCGTTCCGGCGTGCCTGGTTGTAGTTGAAAGGTTATAAATTGGGCTGTAGTTAGCGTAAAAGATATTAGGTTTCTAAATGATGGTATATATTATGTTATATACTTTTCTATCGTTGAATGTGTTCTCAATATCCGATTATGGCATCTCTTCAGCATCTCACTGCTAAACATGGGACAAAAGCCGTATATACCCTTTTTGTTAGTTATCCCTATAATACATACCAGGCAAGAACCTACATGGGGCACGGGGGGTAATGCCCCCAAACGAAAAACTTTGCATAGTTTTGCCCCCCCCAACAGAATCACTGACCTGAAGATTTGCATAGGAAAAACAGGCTTTTGCCCCTCCAAAGTGCTTTCATGGCAGGTTTTGCCCCCCAGGGCATATCCTCTAGTTACGTGGTTGATATACCCATAGAATGAGATATGTATCATGATATAAGGGACCGCTCATTATTTATTCCTCCGGTTTGGGCTGACGAGAAATAGGTTGGGTAAATGATTTATCAAGCAACTTTAAGGTTGGGTATTTCATTTTTGTGTCTTAAAAAGGTTGGGTAGCGTACTTTGCATAGCTCCATATTGGTTGGGTAGCTATTACTTTTATAGTGCACAAAGTAGGGTAACAAAAATAATTACCCAAATAAAAATTTCTCTTCGGTCCCAACCTTAGGCATAAATAATGAACGGTCCCAAATATACCTCAGGATCTATGGGTAAAGACCTAGCGTCGAGTAAATTGCCCAGCCTTGTAAGCTAGCCAGAGCCCCAATCTCTTTAATGTTTGTGTAAGTCCAACACTTGTTATACTTTAAAACTGATTCGTACATCGTTGTTTGAAGTAGCTACGATTCCCCTTGAACCTTTGCTGAAAAAGCCAATTGTTTGAAGATTGAGGCCTATCACTAATTGTATATGGTTCAAGATTTGTACTATTCATATGCCGTTGTAGTGTTCAGTTTTCTACAATGGAAGTAAATTTTTATATGATGGGTTTCTACACGATATGTGGCCTTTACTAGTGTTCTCTTTTGAAAGCTTAAGGATCGACGCTTGACCAACTGTTGTGACAATTGTAAGGCCTCATATAGGTATTTTCAGAGCCTTTGTTGTACCATAGAAATTTTGCTCACGGACCCTTTCATGGCTAGATTCTAACTGTTCGCTCACTGTAAATAGTAAAGCTCCTGTCTTTTGAACGCCTTCGAGGAGCCCCCTTGGGGTCCAAAAGCCTAGTTGGGTCCCTTAGGAGCTGTGCTAACCCAAGCTTCAATCGATTACACCTATGCTAAGGAAATCCCAAGTTAGGCATTGCATCAGCACATGATGTTGTTGGTAGTCACCAGTTGTGGTTACCTTTGCTATCTTTTTCATTTGAGAAGTTTCTTAGCATTATCGTTTGCTATACGAAATATTAAGAGCGAGGTAGCATAGTGGTTAGAGCGCATGCCTCCCATGCGGAACGTCTACGGCTCGAGCCCGACTCGATGCCCTGACTGAATGCTCGCTCACTGTTCACCCAGCAGCAAATGGGTACCCAGTGGGAACACTGGGGAGATAAAGTCGGCGAGGAAAGGAACTGGCCAACCTACCTCACGTGCCTATGGCTCAGGATAAGTGTCCTCTCTAACAGGCGCTCCCCTACGCACGACAGTATACGGGACTAACTTTACCTTTTTTATAGGAAATATTGCCGTTTGAGGGAGCCGTAGCCCCCCTGGTCCCCTTGATCCGCCTCTGGCCATGGGACTATGGGGTGAAAGTTATTTATTCTATATGTGTTTGCTGTTATCGCATTTTCACTTATAAAAGGCTGGATTATCCTGAAAAATATTTCCTTTAGTGAACTCACCATACTATTATTTTTGCAGGCCCGTAGCTATGGGGTGGCATGGCGTGGTAAATGCCACCCCTGGACAACAGGCTACCAGCTTTTTGCCTCCCCTGAGATTTTTTGCAATTCTGTGTGGTTGTTTATCTTTGTAGTTAAGGAGAGATCTCCTGAAATTTTGTTGAGCTCAACCTCGGTCTTTGTGACATGCTAGAAAATTCAATTTTTCCTGCTCACACATTATCTATTTGACTGTGATATCATAAAGTATGAAATGTGCTCTCAGATTTCATACCACGAGATTCCTCCAGGACAATTTTTCCACCCCTGAAGTGCAGACATGGCTACGGGCTTGTTGCATTGAGACTTATTTTATTGCTACCAGTCAAATGATCAATTTCAGATACACATACACAAGTCATAGTAAATGGAAATGATGGAAATATTTACCAAATCTAATTCTAGTTTAGAATTATTGGACGCAGTAGTCTTTATCTTGAACAATGTCATCGTATTGGTGAAACCAGGGGTGGTCAGAAGTGTAGGAACTGGGGACCAGGGGAGCCATTGTCCCAAAATTTTAGCAAGCTATGCAAAAGTGGCCCTTTTAGACACAAAAGTGGCCCTTCTATACGCAAAAATAGTCCTTCCAAATCCAAAAGTGCACTTCCATACCTCTGATGCGTATAAGAAAATTTTGCTTTGGAATGAAGTGTTGGCATTAAACTCTTCCATTTGTACCTATTTTAACCTATCTATATGAAACAGCAGTAGCACTTTATAGGTACACTCCAAGTTTGATAACTGTAATTCCCATGTCGATACAGTCAGGGACGCAACTTCAACATGTTTTTTTGGGGGATGTCAGAGGTTCCCCCTTCAAAAATTCTGTGATCTTTTCTTGGTAGCAGCAGTTAATCAAATGGTCCTGGATCCAGTAAGTTGTCCTGCAAAAATCCATTGTACTGCCGTTGTTGCTCTACGAAGTGGCAAATTTTCAGGGATGGGGGGTGACTCACCCTCCCGATGGCCCCTTACGTTTCGTCCTTGCTTACAATGTGAACCTGATTTGGTATACTTGTCAACCATTTAAAGTTTTGAATTCCTATGGGCGTGTGGTCATGTGCTTCCTTTATGACCTTCCACCACCCTTTAGATGCTTCCTACGTTCCTTAAGAGTGGTGCTAGGGGGGCTAGACGTTGTATCTCTCATCGTGGCATGTTTGTCCCCCTTCCGAACAAGAACAAGTTGCTTGGAAGTACAGTAGGAGTCCTAGTACCCTGATACCCTAATCTTAGTACCCCATGACCCCATGAGAAGAGTCAACACATGTCGGACAATCCCTGTCTCCCACGTCTTGCTAGGGACAAAACGTAAGGGGGTATGTGGGGTTAGCTACCCCCAACCTTGAAATTTTGCCGTTTCGCAGGACAAAAACAGTAGTACAATGTATTTCTGCTAGGCAACTTACTGGATCCAGAGCCATAAGATCAACTACTGCTACTAAAAAAGCAAGTCACAGATAAAATTTTTGCAGGGCAAACCTCTGACACCGCCCCCAGATATATACGTTGTTTTTTGTAAGAAAACCATAATTTTGCCTGAGTCTCAATTTTCTTAACTTTCCCGAAATCTTACTTAGCAATATTCACTTATCAATACATCAATGAGATTTTGTAGCAAATTGGTAACTCCCTGACCCTACTAGGCTACACCATCACTCAAAACTAATTCCGAGTTCCACTGCATGGAGGAACACGTTACGAAGGAATAGCTGAACCGAGAAGAGCTCAAATGTACGTTTGTCTAATAAGAAAGTTGTTTTTTGGCCTAGTACTGAAACTCTCTCGACTTGCTCACGATTCCTAGTATCAAAACGTTCTTAAGACCTCTTTGCAAAAATTCTGGAGCTCATATGTTTTACTGGAAGTGGAAAGTGAAGAGTTCCATGTACACTTGAAATGATGATAAATGTTAGTAAACAACACAAGCTAAACTGCTGGAGGGTAGCTAAAATCACATACACGACATTTTGTAGACAGATAAATCGAATTTTGAATACATAGACACTAAAAAACTTTTTTAAGTGTCAAACATCCAGTACTGAACTTTCTTAACTTTTTGAGTAGCTGAATAGCGTTTTCTTATGAACCATTTTCTTATAAAAAAAACTTGCAAAAGCTATAGTAGCATCTATGCTGACTTTCTAGAGCACATGTGCCCAACTCAGGCCCGCGGGCCAAATTGGGCCCGAAATGTAATCACAATTGGCCCGTGAGATCATATTAAATGCTCATTAGAGCTGGCCCACGGTTTGTGCTATATTTTATTTCAAATTAAATGTCATATGTGTTTGTAATGTTAAGATTTGATTGTTCCAGATTCTGTTTAAGCAAAACATAATGCATTTCCATATGAAAACGTTAACCATTGTATATCAGTTTCAGTTAATTTTTCAATAAATATTGAGTCTTGACTTCACTGCTTAATTTTGGCCACAGAACAAAGAACCCCTGTTCTAAAGTTGGAGCACATCTCTTCTATCAAATGCAGTGTCTGCTGCACCTGTTACCCTTATGACATGCTTTATTATGGAACATTGGCACCTGATTCTAACCTCAATGTGATTGTTCTTCAGATAAAAGGTGTATCGTGGCTTATTGTAAAAATTACCCAATCACAAGTCATAGTTGCTTGTAATTGTATCTAAACAATAGAGCCACAAAATTTAACCAATCGACGCACATGCTCTGTTGAATAAGCCAATGGTGATTGAGTATTTTGCGCGGGCTACCTTTGCAACGGTTACGGGTAATATCAAAGCCAACAAAGGGGAAGCAGTAGGCCTTTCAACCTAATGTTTGGCCTAGAGAAAATTGTCTAGTAGAAAGTGCTATCACGATTACATTAGAATCAGACTGTATTATATGCTTTTCAAGTATGAGTCGAAAGAAACTTCACAACGTCGGAGATGAAATTTTTGCAAAATGGCCTGGTAGTGACAGGTACTACTCTTCCGTTGTTGTTGGGAGATACGACAAAAGCAACGATTCCTATAGTGTGAAATTCGAGGACGATGGCGATCCTATTGACATATTGGCAAAACACATAACGGTATACTTTGTTTCATTTCTTATTACTATTTTGCATTGCTACTCAAGTTGCTTACCAAGTCTGGTCAAAAAGAGTATGTTTGATGTTTTAAGTTGTATACAGGCACTACAAAGATTCAGGGTGACGGTTGATTCAACCAAAAACACCTTTTTCGTCACTTCTCATTGGCGGCATTAATTTGATGTTATTTGTACTTCCATTAAGGGATCACAGTATTGGCCAATGATTCTTGCTCCTATATAATTCTTAATTCTTGCTCCCATATGAAAATCAATTATTTCATTTTCATTTGTGATATTTATAAAACTGTTCTTGGTTTTGATTCTATCAAATCACTGCAAATAGTGGATGAACTATTGTACAGATATATCCACATATATACAGAGATGGTAGGTTTTGACAAGTAGAGCTCATTCCTCTTAGACACCAAGTCAAGCAAAATTATGGCGAAGTAGATCAGCATCGCCTGCTAGGACCTCTGGAAGAAGGAAACGAAGATCACGTTCAAAATCACCAACACGCTCTTCTCGACAGAGATCACCAGCAAGACGGAAGCCCCCAACTCGTAGACAAAGAAAGTTGCAAGAAGAGGAGAGTCCACTGAGGAAGGAAGAAGCAATGGAACAGGTATCAATCTTTTATTTAAATCTCAGTAGATCTTCATCTTGCTGGTGGATGGACGTATAGAGTTCCTAAAAGATAATGATTTAGAGTCCTATTTGCCCTTGATTGCTTGATTTCGAAATCAAAAAAACCTCACCAGGACAGTTATTACTAGGAAATTAGTATACTCGACCTCTTTAATGAGTACATCATTATCATCATCATCATCATCATCATCATCATCATCATCATCATCATCATCATCATCATCATCATCATCATCATCAACATCAACATCATCATTATTTAATTGACTCAGATGTATTCACTTTATCAAGGGGTTACTGACTTTCCTTCCATGAATTGGTCCAACATCTCCATTTTTCTCTATTCTTGGCATCCAAAAACTTCACACCAACTTTGCAACACTCTTTCTCCATCATTGTTTTCCAGTCCAACTTTGGTCTTCCTCTCCCTCTACTACCTTCAAACTCAAAACTCCATGCTTGTTTCACACCTCTGGCTTTCCTGCTTTATGTACTCAACAATTGTATTATTTTACCCTAATGAGTGCAGTTCTTTCTAAATTTACACCCATATCTTAGTTACAATATCTAGATGTCAATCATTGAATTCCACATTCATGTATAAGGATATTTATCTATCTTTAATGTGCAGAGACCCATGTTTGGGTATTATGCACTTAGCAAAATAATGGAAACAAAATAACAACAGACCAGAAGCGGTAACAGTATTGAAGTCTACCAACATGTGCGCAAATAAAGCATTATGGATCAATTAGATTAGCTTTATGGGAGAATCTATGATTAATCTCTAAAATAGATTCACTTTGAGGGAAGTACAGTTACAATGCATGGCAGAATGAAGATGACAAGAATACGACATGTCCAGATGTTTTGGACCTTAATTCTGGGAATCCATCTCTAAAGATAGAGCAAACACATTTGATTAGTATTTATGTGTAGTTTCTAATAAGATCATGGTCATTTTAGTGAATCATTCTGCTGTAGCTTTTTATGTTCTCTGAGGTAGGCATTTCTCCAGAGTCCAGAAAAAGTCAAGGTTCCCTGGCTGAACTGGAGGAAGGTTTCTTAAATTTGTGCCAGTTTTGAAGAAGGCTTAGTAATTTTGTAAAAAATCTCGCTTGAGGAAAATACTGATCCATGTAAATCAGGTGATTTGGCATAAGGAAAATATAGGGCGAATATGGAAAACTTCTCATTGATGCTGTATAATGAGGAAGGTTAAACATAAAGAAGTTACTGCTGGAGGAAGGCTCTGCTTTTTTCTGGACTCTCTATTTCTCTCCTTCATGACATTCTCTGTGGCCATTGACATAGTATTTGTGCAGAAATTTTCAAAGAGCTTTGACCCCTTCTTACTTGCACAGGGTGGCCAACAAACCCTAGAAGCCCTGGAAGACCCTGAAAAACCCTGGATTTTCTTTGCTCCTGGAAAACACTGAAATTACATTCCACCCCTGAAAAGTAATGTCCTGAAGCAGATTTTCCAGGCATCAATTTTTGGCCTTGAAGTGCTGCTATATTTTCCACTCCCATAACGCAGAGGAGGAGGAGGAGGACATAAAAGGTTATTGGGGGAAAACAACGTACCATGTGTCGTATGGCAAGCAGCCTCTTTTCCAACAACGGGCACAAAATTTCAAGTAAAATGCAGACTGAAAGGTGGATGGGGTACAAGCAGAACATCTATATGTGATACTTATATTTTTCGAAAATATAGTAAAAAGTACCCTGGAAAGCCCCTGAAATTTTGCAGAAAATCCCCTGGAAAACCCTGGAAAAAATTTCATATCACTGTTGGCCACCCTGTTGCAGGTAAGTATGATTTTGATTGTATCTACCCTTGTATGCAAAAATATGCTTCTTTCCATACCCTCTCCCCGTCCCTTTTCTTTACATGCCACATACAGTTTTTTATATCAGAAAAAAATCTATAAGAAAATACGGCTCAATACGCAAAAATCCTGAGGAAATCTTTAGATAATTGAAGGTTAAACAAAAAGTAGTTTTCTAATACATAAAAAATGCCTGTTGTATGTTATGCATGACACTTAGAATGGTCCCTGTTACTACATTTCAAGTGCTTCAAGCTCTTGATTATATCACAGTGTGGATCCGACGTTACGATCATATGGGGAAGTTAAAGAGAAACGTATGCTCACTAAAATTTCTTTCAACATTTGTTGACTGTTAGCCATAGTTTCTCGATCCCCAAACATGTTGTTCTTACCGTTGGACTATCCAGCATCTTCTGCCAGCAAGCATTTCCTAAAATCCTCTGGCTTATTGCTTACCTCGTTCACCACCTACTTCCAACAAACTCCAATTTGAGAGCCAAATACCCCTACTTGGTTCGTGGTGCTTTACAAGCTAATTGAGGAAGGGGACACTTCCATTTTCTATTTGCAGCAGCATTTTGCTATGTAGCCCGATACTTATTTAACATTTTTAAGTGGATTGAATTGTTCTTTGAAGAAAAAATTCGATGCTGTTGATAATGCCATCAATGTTGAAGAAAAGCATGTGATTGTACAAAGCAGCGATGTGATCCGTGAAGAGCAATCAAGCAGAGTTACAAGAAAGCGTGTAACTCGATCAGTCTCGAGGATTCAACAGGAAATAATTCAACAACAAGCGCAAGAAATCAAGCAGACAGCCGATGCGACGGAGGAGAAACAACAGATGACGATGGCACAACACGGATGGTCTTGCGAAATTTTGGCATTGGCAGCAATGTTTATAATACCACTTATGCTAATGTCACTTTACCTGGTTGCTGGGAGTAAATCGCATCCATTTTTGATGCTAAGATTGCCGGAGATGCCAACATTTGATACTCTTTTTAACTGGAAAGTCGCCGTGGCACTTGGCGTTTGGTACGATGTGCAGTTCCTGTTCACTAAGATCCCTCTAGGCAAGGTACACCAATGTTGTCTTCCTTTCATTTAATTTTTGTAAGATAGCATGCCATAATCAGGCGACTGAGTAAATTGGTGCTCTTGTGCCTGAAAATTCATCATCAAATCGTTTGAATGTGTGGCGAAGCAATAGAAAAGTTAACATGAAAAGTAGCACTCAAAACGAAACAAGCATTGTACTATACCAATTCAATTAATGCCATTACTAGTCCAGTTCTCTAAGCAATGTTTACAAAAACTCATCTCCTCAAAAATATATTCAACTCTTATGTCTGTCTACCCCCCCCCTCTATTCTCTCAGTTCTATTTTGCATGCAACTAAAACTCCTTACCAGACCTCTCGACAAATGTAGCTTTTTGCCTGGACCATTCTCCTGCTTAGTCCCTTTATAGAAAACACTCTAGGCCCATTCCGTGTAAAATATAACTGGAGGTCAGTTTTCAAATTTTAAAACACGAGTCCAATCCTCCCCAGCGATCTGGGAACTAATGCTGTCCTGTTTCCTTAAGCTGAAAAAGCGCTGACAGTCACAAAAGCGGCACAAGTCGAGCAGATACAGACGGGGGCAGCTACTGTCTGACCACTAGGAAGATCCCCAACTCATTGGATATTGCTTTTGAAAGCACTAACGGAAGGCCACTGCTTTATTTCAATTGGTTGGATATTCCAGAGATTCGCTCCTCAATATGAGAACGATTTTTAGCCTTTTTTCACGTTTTCTTTGGAATCTTCAAATCAGTAGCTGTAGCCAGATCTTCTATTTCCAATCCAAGCAAACCGTTTATCGTTTATATTTAAACATAGAAAAAGATAACCTTTTGTATTTGAAGAAGCAACAGAGGTGGTTGTAATGATGTCTTCCTACAGAAAGCAGAAAGTTTTAAGGAATGGCTTCGCAAATCAATTTTTAATAGAATACCAGATTGTTATATGTGTCTTGGGAGTGCTGAAAGTTATCTCAAAAGCAAATGAATGCGAAAGGTTTCACTCTGCCCCAGACTCCATTCGGGACCCTTTTTCGAGACTACCGGAATTAGTATTGTATTCCTTTACTCCAACTCAATCAACAAATCCAACTCAATCATCAAATCCAACTCAAGCATCAAATCCAACTCAAGCATCAAATCCAACTCAAGCATCAAATCCAACTCAAGCATCAAATCCAACTCAATCATCAAAATCACCAGACGCCCTACTTACTCGGTGTTGTATTACAACAGTTTTGTAAATTCAGTTGTTTCAAATGTTTTTGTCAATGCCATAGATTGTCAATGGGCCAATCACACCGGACGGGGAGCAGCTGACTTACAGAATAAATGGTAGGTGCTTCAATTTGTTGTGGTACATCGTGGGAAGAGCAGGTTAGCATACGGACGGACGGGTTAGGGCCTTTGTCTACTTTGCGGAAGGCCAATGGTTTGAACCACTCGAGCCGGGGCTGAATGTTCGCTCAATAGCGAATGGATGCCTGGTAGCAAAGTTGGGAGACAAAGGCTCAGTGCTTTCAATAATATTTAGAGTAAGCAGCTGATCACATATAGCAGGGGACTGTGTCCCTTGGAAGGCGCAAATATTATGTGCACGTTTTTAGGCAATGTGGATGGCAGTTTAGGCAGAAGTAGCCGGCGAAAAATCGCCGGTAGCTGCCTTTTGTTGAAAGCGCTGAATGTTGCAAAGAAAGGAACTAGCCACCTTAACTCACATGCCTATGACGCAACAAAAGTGCCTCTCTTACAGGTGCTCTTAACTACGTAAGTCGACGGGTCTCCACCTTTTACGCCGAGGGAGGAAGATATTGTCCTTGTTCCCAAGCATCTTGGAAGTCCCTAAGGAGAGATACCTTGCTTAAGATAAATGAATAGTCTATTGGTACTAAAGAACTTTACTACTACTCGAAAAAGCGGCAACACTCTTTTGACATACTTAAAAGCTATTTTCGTCCGATACTCGTCAAATTTCCGACGTTTTCATACTCTGACGAGTGCTGGACGGAAAAAGGTTTTAAGTATGTCAAATCAAAAGAATGTTGCTGCTTTTTCGTGTTGTAAGATAAATAAGTAAATAGATAGGGTTACTCATCTCCTTTTTTCTAATTTATTCTTCTTACCCTCCCCAATAAATTTTTAGGGTATGCGGGGCTACTCGATTGTAAGTTATCTTCTGGACTATGCCCCTGGACAACTTCTGTTTACATAAAGACTCAAAACCCCGTCTTGTGTAGACAAAAAGAGTTTTTTGTTAGGACTCTTCAAGTCATTAGGACCTATTCATCATTGTTTAATGATGAATAGGTCCTAATTGGTCACTTTTGGGGCCAATTAGACTCATCCTATCTCTTTTAACGGCATCTGGCCATATATTTCGGTTACCCTTTCGGAAACTATCCGTCGGACGACAAAAGCTTTAAGTATGTCAAGAGAATGTTGCCTCTTTTTGACACCCTCCCTCCCCTTTGTCTGACTTAATGCCTATCACTCTTGATTTTCTAGTCCAAGAGCAAATGCTTGAATTGACTCCACTGTCAGAGAGGTCGAACCTTTCATTGTTAGACTCCCGTAAGTTTTTCTATTCCTGTTGGTGAAAGCAAGTCTTTCAGTGAAAATGATTTGCTATCTTTTTCTTTAGGAATGATTCATATGCTGCTACACTTAGCATTGATAGGAATCGGCATTTATCACAAATCTGCATTCAAAGTTGCTGCTATGGTCGACGAGTATTACTTGAGTATCGCCTTTTCAAGCATCGTCTGGTCCTTCCTCACCGCGTTCTTAGCTCCTTTGAAGGCGCTTTTCGACAGCAGAGTGAAAAACAAATGTGAGTAGGTGCTTCAGAATACGGAAAAGTATTTCATCAAACGAGAAAATTGCGATTTCGGTATTCAACATAGGCTTTTTGTTTAGCTTTTTGATGTATTCGGACTTGTAGCAATTGCCAAGGACCAACAGAAAGTGTATGGTACTCTCAGGTACCAGATAAACGCCCACCCCGCTTATTAATTTTTCAATTTTTTTCAAATCCCCGGACCTTATTAGGATGTCCCCGTTTATTACTGTTAAGGACATTGACTTTTTTACAAGCCCGTTATTTCATGCCCTTTCTTTGCTAGTGCTATTTACAATCAATTTCCAAGGCAAAATGTCATGCTTTTGTCTATATTTTAGTTTTATGCTTTATGACAACTTGTTTTTGTTCTTTCCGTCCTTGCATAATCATTTAAAGCCGTTACTCAAATTCCAACCTCCCCCGTTTATTTTGACCCCCCAGTTCATTAAATTTCGGAATTTTTTCCGAGCCCCCTTTTTATTTGGCACTTGAGTGTATTCAGGTCAAAGATGGCTCTACTTTTACTATACTAGAAACAGCTTACGTTTAACAATATTTTGTTCACTTATATTGCTGTGTCTTGCATTTTTTCATGATAGATAAATGTGGAATATTTGCCTCAAAATCCCCCAAATTTTATCTTGCTTTTTGGCAATAAATCTTAGACCTCGGTTTGGTCATGCCCGTCATGATTCCTTATAATGCTTCCAAAATTGTAGACATCACACCAGAAAGCTTTGTCGCTGGGAAGGAGCAGAATCCAATGATTTTTGGGTTCGATTTGAAGTGGTGTTGCAACAGAGCTGGTTTCATTGGATGGGTTTGTTTACTTGTTTTTTCCTCCATCAGTCTGATTTTGCTAATTCTCATGTTTTTGTTTTTATCATTATCATTTACAATAACAATTTTCTTAGATTATTGATCGCCGGTTTTGATAAATTAGCCTTTCCTTCATGAATAGTGCTCTTAAAATTTCAGGTAAGCTCTTTTTTTTAATAGCAGCTTTGCAACTGATTTAGCAACCCTATAAAATAGCGTTGTGCTTATAATATAAGTTTTTCTTTCCTTTTTGCAAATGTTTAATCATGTCTTCATGGCAGTTACGTAAGCTTCAAGTATTGCGAAAGATATGAGCAGAGGCGTCGTGGTACCTGTAGAGTATGGCGGCCAACTCCAAAGATTTTCTGATAAAATTCCAAACCTTTGTCTTTTCCTAATGCAAAAGTCCGAAAATTTTCCGACGAAGCATTAAAATTTCCAAAAATCCGACGATTTCGAAAAAGTTGGAAGGGCCATGGCCCCCCTGCCGCCTGGCCACGACGCCCCTGGATATTAGAGATCCATATATGTGTGTACGTATATATACACATGCACGTGTGCATTTTGGCTGGCATTTCTTCATTTTTCCTGCCTGTTTACATAATGACATCATGCTCCTTGTTGCAGATCGTCCTTGATTGCATGTTCATTTTGAAACATTATTCTGATGCGGGCTGTGACGTCAACAAAGCTGCATGCTTTATCGCCTGTTCACATGTGGTATACATGCTCCTAGGCTTGGTAATTGAAGTAAGTACCCTTTATAGAGTGGTATGTGCAACCTTTTTCTCATATGGGCCAAATTTTGCGTTTCATCGCAGGCCGCGGGGCCATAAACAGACTACATTTATTAACAAATTATACGCATGCTTACGCGTTCTTACGAGATATGGTGTAAAATCTTTTCGAAAGCATTCATATCGTAATCCTGGAACCGGGGCTCTCAGATGATTTCAATTCATTTCACATATTTAAGGAGGGTGGCCCTTCACTAGTAACTGATTTTCAAGGAGCCCTCCTTGATGTGTAGTTTCCCTACATTGTGGAAACGACGGCCTGGTATTCGAAATTTTAAAAATATTTTATCAGGAAGTTTTTGTAATGCTGTTTTATGTTCATTTTTAAGCGATGCTTTTACGCAAAAGAAGATGCACCATTCCCGTTACGGAGGTTATAGATGGTTATCAAAGCGTATACAAATTAACGTCACAATAATTAACGCTGTGTTAAAATTAGCGTCACAACAACTAACACTATCCTCAAATTAATGGATCATGAATTAACATAATCGAAGCCAAAATGACATTCATTACTGTACTCCATATATTTCATGTAATGAGGTATCATACAAATGTGTTTGTCAATCAATTATGTGACTTTTTTATGTAGACTTTTTAGAATACGTACTTTTTTTCATTTTTTTGTAAGATTTTAGTGTAGCTGAATGGGAACCGTCTATAAAAAGTTTTAATGATGATGATAATGATGATGATGATGATGAAAGTAGCAAATTATTATCAATTATTTTATTGCGAAAATTAGTTAGGATTAGACATAAGCTTTGCAACTTCACTAAATCATTATTTCGATGTATGCAAAGTTGTGGACTATCTGAATACTCCTATCTTCTTGATGCTAAGAACACCTCCTCTTGGAATTGATGTATTTGCCCGTATCTAACTTTGTGGTGTACCTTTCAGTGATCAATAAACATTAGGAGGCTTTATAGAATACATATCTGTTTCTATAATTTTTATTCTTGAATTCTAATGCCTAATAGTTTACAACATTGTAAAAACGATTACAGCTTGCTTCTATGTAACTTTGGAAACTAAGTAAAGGAGCTTTGCTTGTTCACTTTTAGGAAGGAATGATCAAAAGTCCGACTATGAACGAGACACCTCTGGGATTTGGCTTCATTTTGTTGTCACTTTCTTTCATGCCTTTCTTCTACTCAATGCAAGTACTCTACCTTGTTAGATATAAGCCTTCAGTTACAAACGTTCAGTGGGGTGCTGCTATCGCTCTTCAACGTAAGTATTAAGGTTAACCTGCAGTCAGCCGTGCGAGCGCGTCGACAGTACGATCTGTTGTAATGCAAATGAGTTTTTGCACACCATTCTGTTCGTGGACTGCCGTAATCTGTTCGTCTGAGAGTAGAATGTCACTCTACTCTCTGACGAACAGATCACGGCAGCCCGCGAACAGAATGATGTGCAAAAACTCATTTGCATTACAGTAGATGGTACTGTTGACACTATCGCACGGTTAACTGGAGGTTAGCCTTAAGAACCTTCCTTTAATTACATATATCTATGCATGTTGTTAACTAGCTTGCTCATGACGGAATCTTTGATCTGAATCCACCTTATATGAAAGAAATTTTTATAGAGCAAAGTATTATCTGCAATCTAAGACATGGCAATGACGCTTAATTCCCACAGGTACGGGCCACGTCTTTTGGAGTAGAGACTCTAGCATATCTTAGAAATAAACTATGGAAATATTTACCTCACGATATAAAATAATCAGATAAAACAATCATATACTCTTTTCTGTTTTCAAAAAAATGAGTTAGACATTGGAACGGTGATAGATGCAACTGTAGTTTCTGCAAACCGTATATCCCAAAAGTGGTGTTTTTAACATAGTAGGTTTTTATATTTTAAATTTGCAATTATAAGTCTTGTATAT
>WIPJ01002025.1:895951-919233 GCA_018155075.1 Cassiopea andromeda
TGATGATGATGATTTACCAGAGAGAAATATGCCAGGATTAATGTGCCCCTCAACCCAGAAAAGTTTACTCACCAGATAGACGTTATCGGACTTCCTGATTACGAATTTGCGATTAGTTGTTTTTCATAATTCCCATCATTTCAAAGTTATAAGCAACTTAATAACGGCATTTGGGTTGAATACTTTTTTTGGCTGACTTCTCAGCAGCGTTCAGTGTGACCTGAGGACAATGGTACGCACTACGTCACTGTACTTTTTCCGAAAAAAAACATTATTTTTTTTCGGAGAATGTCAGCTTTGAGAGCTTGTAGTGTGTAGAAAAATGAAGATTGTGAGGAAAGAACTTCTCAGTCATTCATATCTCACCACTAGCTATAAATTAACATGAAAAATATTTTTTGGATGGAGTGGCCATTTAATGTTTGCTTAATTCTTGTATTGTTTACACCTTGTTGATCCATCTCGTTGAGAAATTCTCGAATTTTTCTGTAATTAAAATCCGTATCGAAATACATTTTCAGTTGTTGGCGTCTACATATTTCTTAAATCCAACATGGAGAAAGCAGAGTTCAGACGAGACCCGAAGAAAATGATGAAAAGAGGCATGTTTTAATTCAAAGCCGCATTTTCTTTCGCTGTTTAGCTTTTTTTACGCTCAGGAGCATTATGCACTGGCTGTTTTTCAGTTGCTGTCTTGTCAGTCAAGTACAACCTAGTGATATTTCTCATCTCAACATATACTATCAGGGATGTAACTTCAGTATATTCAAGGGGGGAGCTGTCAGAGGTTTTACCCTCCAAAATTTTTCTGTGACTTTATTTAATAACAGCAGTTATTAATTTAAAATAATAACGGTAGTTATTAATTTATCAAATGGTCCTGGGTTCAGTAAATTGTCCTGCAAAAGTACAGTGTACTGCCGTTTTTGCCCTGCGAAATGGCAAATTTTCAGGGTAAGGGGAGTGACTCACCCACCATACCCCCTTAATTTCCATCCCTGTATGCAATTCTAGTACACCGAACTTTGAAATACAATGTCAGTAATAGCATGAATGATCGAATCTGCATGCAGTAGTTCTATTAACTATTGAAAAGTTCTCTACGTTCTGTTTATTAACATACGCGTTGTTTTATAAGAAAGTTTTTTTCGTGCAGTACTGAAACTTTCTAAACTTTTTCACGATTCCAGTATCAACCCTTTATTAAGACTTTCTTTGCAAAAATTTTTCAGTTCCAATGTTTTGCGTATGCACATAAATGGAAAGTGAACAAGCTCCATGTAGACTTGAAATGCTGATAAATCTTGGTAAATAATAGAAGTTAAACTGCTAGAGGGTAGCCAACATCACATACATAACATTTTGTACACAGATAAATCGAAGTTTAAACACATAGACACTAAAAGAAAGCTTTCTTAAGTTTCAAAAATCCAGTACTGCATTTTTTGACTTTTTGAGTAGTTGAGTACTACTTTGTTATTAAAAAAATGTGTTTTTTTAGAAAATATGTTGTTTTCTCCTGTAGATGTCAAAGTTGTGTTCACCGCTAATGGAAAAAACCTTCTGGCAGATGGATGGTGGGGTAGACTGAGACATCCCAATTATTTTGGTGATATTCTCGTTGCAATCTCTTGGGGAATTCCGGCAGGTTTGTTTCACTTCGTATATCATGTTAAAAGTGATTGCTGCTCACTTCTGCGCGATCCCAAAGTCTAAGATCATCTTCTTTCATTCCAATTCCATTGAGTAGTACCAGGTCTTTCAATGAGACGTGCGCAATCGCTTGCGACCGCGCAGGCATACGCCCAACGTCCCATGCGCTCGAATTGTCGGGCACGCAAATCTATCTCAATTTCAATGCTAGCGAGCGATGTGGGCTGTTAGAATACTTCACAGTCAAGTTACTTCACTGTGCTACTAAATGTCCTCTATCCTTAAAATAGTTGATTCTTTTCTTAAGTAACTGGTGAAGGCGAGGAAAGCGAGGATGATTTGGAATTTGATGCCCTTGCTGAAGAACAATGATCCCTATGTATGGCATAATTTCCTATAATTAAGCCTTTCTTTAGAATTTTACAGCCTTTATCAATATCTTCCGTTAATTGACAAAAATTGTATTTGGAAAAACAGCGCGCGCAAATGAGCCTACGTACGCAATCAGCAGCGTGCCCCTGATTTACTCATTGAAAGGTCTGTAGTACGATCACCAGAATTGACAGCCAATTGAAGGTTCATGGCAAGACACCACCAAATTATAAGCAGTAATATATACAGGGCTCATAGTGAACCTGGAAAACCTGGAAAATAGGCCATTACTACAAAAGGTCAGGGAAAACCTGGAATAGTTAGGGAATTTTCTATAATGCTTATCCAAGTTAGGGAAAATAAATTGTTTAGTCTACATATTGCTTTCATTAAATCATGCATGGTTATTCGCAAAGTGATTGTTCCATTTGGGTCAGTAAGTGTGAACTTTCTCACTCGACCTAGTGCTCTAGCAAGTATATAAGTAGATTACATATCCATGAGGCTCCATTTTTTTTACCTATTGTTAAAATAGGGGTCAGGGGAAAAGTGGGTGTTTTGCCTATCAATCAGGGCATTTTGATTCGCTTACTCGGTATAAACCCTGTATATAGTTCTCTTGCACAAATTTATCCCCTAAGGTACAAGGTATTGAGAAATCAAAACCATTTCCCCAGGCTCAGCTTATCTTTATCTGAAGTGCTGGATTTTCAACATTTGATCTTCTCAATACTGTATGCAAAGCATTAAAGTAGTGAACAGCATCATCATTGAAACATGTCATTGCATTGCAGGATGCTCTCACCTTGCTCCTTGGTTGTATCCTCTATACCTGATCGGACTTCTAGTGCTATTTGCGGTTGAAGATGAGAAGCGTTGCGCAAAGAAGTATGGCCTAAGTTGGGATGAGTACAAGGCGCGTGTCAAGTATGTTATGATTCCATACGTGTACTGAAGCTGGATAGATGAACTGCTAGTAGTTAAATACACAACATTGCACGCAATGGTCGGTAATCGTCTTATATTTTATGTACGGTATAAAGTACTGCAGTGTACAATAAATAGTAATCAGCGTCTTTTGTAACGTAAAGAAGCTATAGCACCACCCACCATCTATAAAAGATGGTGTAGTTTCAAGACTTCATCCATTCATAACTCCACTTCTTGGGATAGCTACAGCATTATAGAAAGCGATGCACAGTAGGTCTCTCCTGGTGGAAAATATAATTTTGTCCTCCATAGCATATATTTAGGAGGCAGTTGATGATGAGGACGTTAATTAGTTATTAGAGAGTTTACGCAACACGACGCGCCTGCTGACGACGCCCCAAAGAAGTTTAGTAGCGAGCGCGGTCACGCCATCCTCTCGCAAGCTTTGGCGCGAATCTGAATATCGCGCTAGTTTCTAGACTCCTTTGGCTCGTCATGAGCAGACGCGTCGCGTTGCGTAAACTCTCTATTAATGGTTGAGTTCATTTCTTTGAAAAGGACTACAGCACTTCAAAAATAGGTGCTAGGCCAGTTGTAGTCTTCTTAAAGGATCAATGGCCCCTAGAATTGGTTCTATTTGGCCTCAAAACTGCCGCTGCTATAGGAGTACCCGTTTGAGATTGTACTCAAGTATCACAGTTGGGTATCGAAAACGAGTATCAACAATATATTGTTGACCAAATTAACGCCAGAAATGAAGTGGTATAGTCTTTGTTTGCAACAATCCATCCCTTAGTCTCATGCACCCCTTATTTCATCTCATGCTTTAGTTACCCTGGAGCTATTGAGCTAGAAACAGTTTAAATAACCAACAAGTTCTATCATCATCACCCTTTAGCCTTTTATATAACATCTGAACCTATCAAATGAGCTGATTCGTATAACTTTTTATACAAGACAGTTAAAGTAGTACAGTGTTGTAATATATATGATCTTAACAATGCAACGTTTTACTTATACTGTTTTTAGATGAACAAATAGTTGCTGCGTTTGGATACTTTGTCTTGTAGTGGATTCGGAGTTTTTTGTCAGAGAATATCAAGTCCCTTTAGAAAATGCTACCAGCTATTTGACTTCTCCCCAAGAGATAACCAGTAAATTGTCAGCAATGAAGAATCTGGTGATTTTATTCAAAATCAAGCTACGTTCCCCACTAGAAATTTTTCCATTTAAATTGTAAGAAATTTCACGTGAGAAGTGTATCTTCTTCCATGGAATTTTTGGCAGTCAAAGTTAGAATTGATTTTGAAATTCCAACCAATTCTTGAAACATTTGTTCTATTTCCATGGATCTACACGATGGACGAAATCAGATCTGTGTAGCATGTGGATATGGTGGATCAAATAAGGAATTGCGCTCCATTTCCTGCTCAGTCAAATTAAATCCTTATGCCTATCCCATTCCCTGCAAGACTTGTATGCTTCTTTAGACTACCTTTGCAATGCTGATCGTTTTGGTGATGATATCAGCTGCTAACTCCATATCTTTCCCTATATTTAAAAAGTTTTAACTCTGTATTTAAGTCTGTTTTAAAGGTAATATACAAGTCCATGTATTCTCATGTAAATAATGCCACTAAGATGATTTCTGCAAACGATTCACGGCTTTATCATCGCATTTTACAACGTTCGAATTTTGTTTGGTTGTTTTCTCATGTGCTGAATTACAACGAGAGTTAGTGACTATTATACACAATACAGTTCTCATCACTGTACTTAAAACGCTGAGCAACAAAGAGGAAGGTGTGAATTTAAGTATTAAAAATGAATCAATATAATTGAAGTTCGACAAGAAATGAATTAACAATGCGTTATAGTAACTATGGCTCAAATATTTAGGCAAGTCAATGTAAAATGCTCTATTGACAACCAAAAGCATAAAGGATACTGAAAATCATAACAATTATACTCTTGAATTTTACATGGAATACAAGTATGTCGTGTAGGCTAAGGGTGTCTGCTTGACATAAGCATTTGCATTCAATCTTGAACTCGAGAGGTCTATGTAACGGCTTCTACAGTCTCAAGGTGTGCCTGCCACCCTAGTGTCTCTAATAGGAGGGGGTGTTCATGTTGGCCAATTTTCAATGGAAAGGGGTGTTCATACTGGGGCAGTTTTCCACAAAAAGGTGTTAAAAGAAAGGGGGTATATATGGGTTCATGTTGGTAAATTGCTTTCTCAAAAAGTAATTCAATCATCTGTGTGTTCTGGTCATGACAGATTTGTAAAAGTTAATAGAAGGGGCTGTTAATAAGCAACAGGGGAGGGTAAATAAGATTATCAGGTGGGCGCATCTATTAGAGGTGCTAGAGTAGATAGCATGCCTGAAAAGGGAGAAATTAGAAAACTGCTTTGGCACTAAGACAACTTTCATTGAAAAAGACTGAAAATGTCTTTCCACCTAAATACAGGCACAGGAAAATATCTAATGGAGGGAATGGGCAGTTCTTGGAGTTTACTTCACAAAGGACAAAAAGCTTGACGCATTAGCATATGTCATGCTATGCTCAATGGAATTTAAATTCGCAATGTCCTGAGAATGCATGTGCATAATTGCCCCCAATATAGCAGGTGCAATGAATAAGTCTTTCAAATGGCAGTTAACCAAATGCTCCTCCTCAGCAACAATTGAAAACCAAACAAAGTACCAGTGATTGAAATTTCAGGAGCTGTTGTGATGCTACTTTCTATCACGCAAGCTTCCATCTACTGGAAGTTCTTTATTTCAGATGGCCTATTTTGCATTCTAAATTTCATCTTCATCAAAGAGTTCTTCTGGAAAATCACCAACAGTAACTTGACTAGGGCGAACAAACCCTCCATACTTGGCAGGACATTCAAAATATCGTTTCCCACTCACACTAAAACAGGATGAACTTAAGTATAATAGGCTGAAGTCCAAAGAAATTATGCAGGCTGGAAATGTTTGCTTGATTTACTGTATCTAGAGATGGGACTGACTGAGCATTTCAAGATAAAAATTTAGCTAATTTCTAAAAGTGAAAAATGAGATATTTGCAAACAAGAGAATGAAAGAAGTGGAAAAACAAGAAAATAAGTACCAATATCAGACAACCAACCTGCCATCATTCTTTCCTAATGGTTCATCATATTTTACACCTATCCAGACACCTGGTTTAAACTCAGTTTGACCTGGAACATAAGCAAATAGCAATAAGGACCTTAAAAAAGCATAGAAAACCAGTGAAAACTACAAAATGTTTGATCAACAAAGTTACCATTGTAGCATAGACCATTGGCTTTGACATCCTGACAAATTTGACTTCTCATCAAACAATGTGGTTAGCATTTTGTCCATTTTAATGGTACTAAATCCAAACATCTTGTCTAAAACTTTGTGAACGAAGAAAACACGTAGGGCTGAAAATTTACCAATAAACATGACACTGCCACGTTTTGTGGGCTGTTTTAGGACTTTAACTTCACATCGATCTCCAATCTTCATTGACTTGCTTCTTTCTTCCTCTGCTAGTTCTTTCTGCTTTGCTCTCTCTTCAACATTTTGTGCTTCTTCAGAAAATTTCCCAAGCTTATTCTTTTTCATAAAGTTTCTCACAGAATCTGAAAGGAAACAACATTGGTGGGGTAACAGTTGACTCTCTCTAATTCAAATCTCTAAGGGCAGAACTTTGTGCTTGAATCCAAGAGAAATTCAAAGTATAGTAAGTTTCTCTAATTGGAATTTTTAAAAGGGAAGGATAACCGTTTGAATTAGATCAGAAATTTGGACTTGAGAAAACATTGGTACAACAACAGAATTTTGAAACAGTGTGCTTTTTTGGACTTCTCTGCTCTATTTTTTGAATTTGCAAAATGCTTTTCTTTGAAGAGAAAATAAAAGTCTTTTGATGGTGATTATTGCTAGTATACACAATAAAAATTCAACTTATGCAGACTCTTATTACCAGACATGAAAATTTATCTGAATCATAGAGGTTTCAAACTATAAAGAATCAAATTACTGGAAGGAAATTATAACAGCTTCTAGAAGAAATTTCATAGTGACTATGAATATTTTCAGATTATGGGGGTATTTAAGTTAGAGAGCAAACTGTACTACCAAAGTTCTAAATTGCTATGGTCAACCCTTTAAAATGTCATAATAGTGACCTGTGTTCAGTGCCATTGAGAGAATTCAGAGGTCCTGGGGCAAGAGACAAATGAGGCCCTTTGCAGCAAAGTGAGCAGAAAATTATGTCTAGAAATTAACTGTGGAAAATTACTGATGGTTTACATTATGAGGCCCCCAAACCTTGAAACACTAGGTGTTGCTAGACCCCTTGGACCTTGAGGTCCTGGGGCAATTTGCCCCCCTCTCAGCAGCCCTGCCTGTGTGTGATTGGTAGAAATGCTAAGGGGGTGTGGGGATACAATGATAAAGAAACAGTGCTACAAACCTGCCTTTTTGTCATAGTCTTCATTGGAAATTTCATACTTCTCAACTTTGGAAACATCTTCAAATTCTCCAGCTTTTTTGGATGGATCAGTATCAATGACCTAGCAAGAAAGATTGCATGAAACAACTGCAAAATCTCTAATATCAAAAAATATCTACCCCAGTGATGGTACTGTAATCTTGCCTCCTGCCCTTTTCTTGTGTAGGCATCCCTGCTGGAGTGCTACCAGGCCTTGAAATCAGCAAATGTTGGTCAAGCTCCTCCTCAATTCAGTAAGGTGCTTGATCACGCTCCTACACTGTTTTTGCAGGAGTGTGCTTCTTGGAGTGTGGGCATGTACCATGTTAAGAATACTTTTTAAGGGCTCATAAAGCAATATTTTAGCATATTCCTTTTAATTAAAATGGACTCCATTGAAAAATTGCTTATACAAAAGTAAGTATGTGAAGCAGTGCCTTTGTTTTAGTGCCAAGACATGAAGCGATTCGTTCTACAAATTTTCAACACAATTTGCTTCCATACATACAAGCTTCTGATTTCAAGGGAGAGAGAACATATAATCATTGTTTCATAGACATTCAAGGAAGATTCAGGTAAAATTTTTCTCTCAAATGAAAATCTTCAACATAAGCAATCGATCAATTCTAGGAGCTTGAATAATTGAGCCAGCAGAATTTGTGAGGCAAGAGTGGAGGTACTTGCACTCGATGAAGTGCCTCTAGTTTCAAGGTCTGAGTGCTATGGAAAGCAATTTACTCAAAAATTTCAACAAAGAGAGATGGGGCCATAAACACACCTACCTTTCAATTCATTCCATGATTTTATTTGTACTACAATAAGGGAATCAAAGGCTTTTGAATATTAAAAACATTTAAAATGACTTTCTGGTGTGCACCAATAAAGGGGTCAATTAGCTCTTTATCACTTTGTCAATTTTCTAGACTCTGAATCATAGGCTGATACAAAAACAGAGAGAAGACTAAGCAGTCAGGAACATGCCTACGAGCTCAGGAAGAATGTATCAGTGCATAAATGTGATCGTGTGCACTTCCCAAGAAATTCAGCACATACAACCAGTTATGTTGGGAGACTTCCCTGGAAAGTGTACGAGGTCACACTTATATGCTAAATTCATCAGTTGGTAAATTTGTGCAAAATGAATAAAAAAGAGTATGGCAGATAAAAGAAAGATGCTCACATGAATTCGCATCCCATTGTCTATGCCATAAAACTCAAGTGTTTTTTCGTCATCATCTAATTTGCATATAAGCTTATTTTCTTTGTCGTATACTTCCAGATTCATAAATTGTGAAGTGGAACCTGTGATGAGTTCTAATTTTCCCTGAAGAAAGAAACTCACTTGATTATAGACAATTGCTACTATCATGCTTATACACAAAATTCATTATGCCTACACACAAAAGTGTCTCAGTTTTTATACATAAAATATACATTCAGAGTATAATTTAATTTCTGGATATGCAACATATACTAGTAAAAAATATGTAATGACTGTGAACATGATTTCAAGTGTCTGGTCTCATGTTTCTCAAAATGGAAGGGACCCCTTTAAGGGGAAAGTTTGATTTTCAGCTACAATAATTGATCACAAAAGTAGTGCCAGCTAGTGTTGATCCAAACATGTAAAGTGTCAATCTATTTTAGAGTGTGGGTTTCTGTTACCCTATTGTGTAAAAGGGGGAATGGTAAGAAAAATGTTGGGAAATATGAGCCAAATTTGACCAACAGGCCTCATTAAAAAACATGATATGTCTCCAAGTAAAGATACTCAGAAGCAGATTTGGAATAAAATGTTTGCAAAATTTGATGTGCAGCAATTTGGGCCTGCAAGCTGTACTTGCATGCCTGCACGAAATAATGAGCTCTGCTAATAAGACCCTGTTCTTGAAGCAAACAAAAAATGAATAAACATACCATAAGTGCACTTGCAAAGGCTTGTACAAAAATTGCATAGGAAATAATATCTGGTGTCAAATATCATGAAGCAAGAAAGACATGATGGAATGTACCTTAAGGATAAAAACTGTACAATCAGTGGGAAATCTTCTCTCTGCCCCAAATGATGACACTGTGCTCGAAATCACAACATTTATCATTTCAGCCATTGTGTAAGCTCTTTATGGGATGTCGTCTGGTCAAGCCTATGATTACATCAGTTTGATAAATAACCCATAGCTTTAAAACAGCAAGCATTCTTATAATCTACTTCAAAGTCAAATTCATAATTTATAGAGAGCAACACCCCCTCTCCACCTGAACAGCCACTTTACTAACATGGCTAACTTGCTATTATGGTCACTTTTGTTTTGCCAGGAAAATGTATAGATATTCTTACAAAAAAACTGGTTCACACAGTCTTCTGTCAATAACGTCAATGGCCACATTCTATGATCCCAAACAATGGGATGCTTTGTAATATCACCCTGATAATACAACCAATTTTACTTAGAAAAATTGTACTAAAATCAAAACCATATCAATCACTTTATGAAAAAACTTGTAGATATCCAAGTTGTTTGATTTCTTTCTTCCTACTTGCTTCTTGCTCTAAGCAAGCTCCCAGTTCAAGCATGAAGGGCAGATAACAACTCAGATTGGAATTGCCAGATGTCAGCAATGATTGCAGTTGCCCCAGAATTGGAAAATGATGGTTCCAGCCAAGCAAAATTCCTCTAGGAAGCCAATTCTACATGTTACTATTTATTCTCAGCCATGTACATATTACTTTCAGCCATGCAAAATTCTCATGCAAGCAACTTGCAGCCACATAATTTCTAGGCCACGAAACAAATCCCCCCTGCATTATTCAAAGCTTCCAATCTAGATGACAATAGCATAGGCCTACAGTAAACATCCCAATGGGGGGGGGGCTTCACACTGGAGTTGATACTTCCTCATTGTTACATATACTACTACAAGAAACTCCACAATCCCCCTGTGGCAATGGGGTGGCATGAGGTGGCAATGCCACCCCTGGGACTTTTTTGCATTTTTCTTATTGTTGCTTTACTTTTGTAGCTAAGGAAAAATCTCCTGAAATTATAGATAAGCTTAACCTTGGTCTTTGTGACAAACTAGAAAGTTCCACATTTTCTGCACATCCATTTTCCACTTGATTGTGATAACACAAAGTATGAAATAAGCTATCAGATTTTGTGCCACAAGATTCCTTCCGAGCAAGTTTGCCACCCCTGGAGCACAGGTCTGGCTAGCGGCTTGCGTTTCCACCCAGAACCCTGATCATTGCTAATCCAGCTTTCATATACTATGCCCTATCATGCCTTTCAACACCCTACCACGTATATTTTCAAGTGTATAGCATCATTTGAGAAAAAAACTTGGGTGTGTGCGCAGTTGCCAATTTCTAAAGTCTGAATTTCATTTGCATATCTCTAGAGAATTTCCCATAAATACTACTTGTCAATACATCATGTCATTGGTATAAGCTACAACCACAGAAATACTATTTCATTCATAGATTTCAACGCTGAAATAGTTACAAACACAAAGAGGGCGGATACCAAATATCACTTGAGTATTCAATATGACTAAAATGAAGCTCCGTATACCTATGGATTCTCAATTCTCAAAAGTAGCATGAAAGATGAAGTTAACACTAACTTACTGTCTAAAACATGCCCAAACGTTGATATCCTTCTGTCTGCTAATAATTTCAGCTGCTTTTCTTGGAGAAGGCCGCGCTTGGTAGTGTGACCTCATTTTCAAGTCGAGATTCTGATACAGGATTCAGCAATGATTGGGGTTCGGTAGTTCAGATTCTGTTGTTCAGACGTGATCGTTGGAGATGGGGGCAGAGATGATTTCTAGGGGGCTCATGGGGGCCGAGCCCCCCTTGTTAATATTTCTGCTCATTTTGGGGGGCTCAGCCCCTAAATCTCTTGCATTGGCTTGGTTTTTCAGAGGTTATTGGCCTTGCTCCAAAGTGCTATGATCAATTGTGCACTGCAATATGGCAATTGAGGCATCTCCTATTGTTGACTATACTATATCAATGTTAAACTAAATTATCATGTTTCCATCTTTGAAAACATGGGCGTGCTTGTAGCTGGGCCAAACCCAAACTATGGGCGTGGTTTTGCCTAGAGCCCCCTTGTTAAAATTTTTAGAAATCACCACTGGATGGGGAGCACAGAAAGGATGTGTCCCTCATTTTCGCACTTTGTATGTAAAGTACCCGACTCAAACCTACAGAGCAACCATTTTGTCATGTGAATGTGCTCCCTAAATGCTCCCTACGTCCCTGGTAGAACACGTTTATTTTTTCATAAGAAAATGGTTTACAAGAGAGGAGTACTCGACTCTTCAAAAAGTTAAGAAAGTTCAGTACTGGATTTATGAGACGTGCGAGGCTTTCGGCTTTCCACTAGCAGTTTAACTTCTATTTTGCTATTTGCTAAGATTTATCATTATTCCAAGCATACATGGAGCTTTACACTTTCCTCTTATGTGCATACGCAAAACATTGAACTTAAAATTTGGCAAGAAAGTCTTAAGAAAGTTTTGATAGCGGAATTGTGAAAAAGTTAAGAAAGTTTCAGTACTGGGTCAAGCATAACATTCATCTAAAATAAAATACGTGTAAATGAAAAATAACGATCATTTCTTTCCATGAAACGATCAGTGATCAATTTTTAGGAAGCTTCATGTAAGCATCCCTGCTTCTAATTGGAGTTAATCGCTTTTCTGGTAGCAGGTTGGTTGAGGAGAAGTCGAGAATTGCTAAAAAATGTCAACTTTATTTATCCTAGAGATTACTTGAAAGTGATAAACATCATATCGTGATCATACAAATGCAAAGTTCGCTCCCTGGCAGACACTGCATTGTCATGCAGCATAAAGGAGTACTGTTTTGAGAAGGAATCATCGTTGCATAGTGAGCATTAATATTCATTACCATTCGCAGTAGCGGTTTTAGGAATCACGAGGCCTGAGGCCTAAATCATCTGCAGTGCCCTTGTCTGAAGTATTTATATGTTTTCCTGTGACTTCTTTTCAATTTTTCTCAGACGCGGGGCCCTTTCTGGATTATCAGAAGCGCGGGGCCTGGGGCCATGGCCCCCTGGCCCCCCTAAAACCACCACTGACCATTCCCATTCCTATTCAGTATTATTCCCATTCCCATTCCCATTCCTATGCTACATTCCCATTCCCATTCATTCATCCATTAATTCATTCATACATACATTCATTCATTCATTCATACATTCATTCATTCATTCATACATTCATTCATTCATTCATACATTCATTCATTCATTCATACATTCATTCATTCATGTATTTTTTATTCATTAATTTATTCAGTCAATAATCTATTCAGCTATTTATACACTCGCTCATTTATATATGCATTTGTCCATACATTTATCCATACATTCATACATACATTCATTATTTCAATCAATAATGCTTCTCTCTAATATTCACTCACATGTTCATGGCTTGCAGTTGTCAGCAAGTACATGATATAACATAGTAACTAATCAATATCCATTGAACCACTTCATCAGTTGCAATAAATGTTTTGAACATTCTACGTATAAAACCGAAGTCTATTTGCAAATTACTTCTCTTCGAAGATAAATATTTACTACCTTTAAAGTATTGTATTGAAAAGGTGGATGACTTCTCAACACGATGTTTCAAAACAAATCCCAGTAACCGTGGATTCCACGGGGAAGATCTTACGTAATATTTCCATATATTAATGGAGGCAATCTGCGCGAATTTTCACACAAACAACTGTTCTGACTCCAAGTTGAATATACAATAAATAAAGACAGCTTTTCAGAGGGGACATGGCATCATTGAAACTGGCTAATACTTTGATGTTAATGCTGGTTTTGTTGCTGGTAATACAGTGTTCATTGCAAAATTCGGTATATCATAAATTTGGGGACGTTTTTCGACGCAGCGTCAAGAAATATTGCACTACATTCAGTGACTGTTTGTCAAGTGAGTGTTGTATGACTGCTCAAGCTGAAACTGGAACTTCTGTAGGGATTTGTCGCAGAAAACCAGGCAACGGAGATGCATGTGGTTTGTCAGCATCGGATGTACAGTGTGCTTGTCGTAGAGGAACGACATGTGCGAAATCAGAGATGCAGCAAGCACAATTGAAAAGCCGTAAAGTACGTGAGTTTCTACTTTTACTTGAGGATTCCTACTGATATGGAATTTTTTATGCTTGTAGTCTCTGCTGTAGAATTACAAGAGCTTAGGATGCTTAAGATGTTTAATCTTGCACTTTCAAGACATATTTAGTCTTATCTGATGAAAGAAATGAGTTTGAATTTCTTTTGAAGTTGTTGAATTGGAATACTTTTGAAGTACTTTCAAAACTAGCAGATCCTATCTGCAATTTTATTGGAGAAATGTTCCAGAATCTTTGCTAGAAAAGTTTTGGGCCTATTCTTCTTCTTTTCATTGCACTCTTTTTATATAAGAATAAAGTTAATGTGAATATTGAGGCTGAAAATCACTGATATTTAAGAACAATTTACGATTAATGTGAAGCTCAAGCTTTATCAAGACATAAGAATTTTTTGTATCCTAGTTACAATACTATCTTCAGATGTGCTTTTGCATTATCGATGCAAATTATAAACTCTAGCTTAGTTTCATGATATTGTAAAACATCAACAACGATTGGATTATATTCCTTAAATTTTTAGGCAAAGTTGCACCTTCAGTATTTAGGAATAATTTAAGATTAATTCTAGGCTCAAAATATATAAAATTAAGAATATAGAGGCTCGAAAAGAGTTAGGTATGGAAGGACAAGGGCCACGACGAGAATCATAGTCAATCAAAATATTCCATTTTTCCATCACATCTTTAATTGACACTATCAAATATTGTTGAAAAATCCTTTACGACAAATCCTTTACGAATCCATTTATTAAGAAGTTTTGGGGCAAAATTTGTTCTAATAGACTATATTAGCCCTCCTTTTTCTTATTTGATTCACTGAAGATGGGACAAGTTTTGCCCCGAAACGTCTTAATAAATGGATTCGTAAAGGATTTGTCGTAAAGGATTTGTCAATAATATTTGATAGTGTCAATTAAAGATGTAATGAAAAAATAGAATATTTTGATTGACTTTGATTCTCGTCATGGCCCTTGTCCTTCAATTCATCATCAGGCTGCGTTTTCCGAAGCAAGTTAGGTATTCTTATAAAAAAGAGTGTACTCTATCTATTTACAAGTCGATAACAAGAGCAAGCGCTATGAATACTCCAACAGCACAAATTTTACTGTTTCTCGTCAATTTCTGTTGCCCTTCCTCCACTACAGCTTTGGTCCAGACAGTTTCATCTATATATTTCAATGATTTCAATGTCAACTATGGAAATGCAGCAAATAAACCAAAGTGTTGACTAATGATGATACTATTGTAAATCACCATTTTCATGACTTCTAGGTGGAATTCAGATGTCAGAAAATAACAATGGAGCCGTTGGAAGTATCGGAAATGCTTTAAAGTATTAATTGCAGCAGGAACGGTGAAATTCTAAGTTGCTTCTACAAGGAAGAAAGCATTATATACAGACAAGATTATTGCATTTTCATGCATTTCTTGGAACTTCTTGCTAAGATTTCTATAATTATCTTTTGGAAAAGCTCGTTGAACATATTATCTCATACATGATAAATAAATTAGAGTGCACTTGATCAAATTGTACTTAAAAAGCAGCAAATGAGTTTCAGTGGATCAAAGGCGAATAACTCCCAAGTGCAGAAAACCGATACAGAACAGTGCATATATCATTTGCAAGTAACATGCAGTGCACCCACATGAACAGATATCTTTTCTTTTCTGAATTCTTAAAGATATTTAGTAGAAGTAAATTGAAGAGTGTTTATACTAGATGCTCCTTCTGTTGGATTGTTTTTAAGCGAATTCTGTAGTGAATCGTTGTTAGTATGAGAACTTTTTTCCAAAATAGATGTTTCAACAGTTGAATTTACACTGTATGTGAAAATGAATATTTTATCATCAATATCTAGAAGAGTATCTGAGCAAATTTATTACAGATATCTAAAACTGCTGTTGGACTTTCAATGATGAGTCTTAACCTGATGATTGTTAAGGCAGCATTCATTGCAACAAGGTGTTTAGTTGTGTGCAGTTCAATACGGTGCATATGGAAGTGCATGGAAAATTAAGTTAAAGATAGTATGTACGAAGTCCTCATCGCTCATTACTCAACCACACGGATGACATTGTATCGAAAAATTTGCAAGTTTTGCATTTCAAAGTAGGCTGTTCTTTTAGCCTGGGTTTTGGTCCTCGTGGTTGCATCATCGAGAATTGCAATTTCGAAAATACTTCGACATCTACTGACGATATCTTGCTTCATATGCCATCATCTTCAACTTATCTCGTGTCTGTTCCTTATATTGATTTCCTGATGAATGACTTTTTCAAGGACGCTGGAGCACGGCAACACCCCTCCTGCCCTCGAAAAGCGGGGACAATACTTTTTCACATTTTCTTACATTCAGTCTTCTTTCAGGCTCGACCTCCTTGCATCCTCAGGAATCCATCACCTGCCATGAAATACAACAATGGTTGGAAGCATTTGTTTGTGAAAAGTACCCTTAAATTTAATTCTGATGTCATTATGACGTCAGAATCAGTGCGAGTGTCCTCGAAACTTCCTCCCCCTGCCCTACTGTGGCTCCGGTGTTCCTGACCTTTTCCATCCTTTTTGCTCATACGCATCATAGGTGACCTTCATAATATCATAGTTATGATAACATGTGCATATTAACCAACCAAATTGTTTCAAATTGACTTGTTCCTAAGATTGCTAGTCTGAAATCCCTCATTACAATTGAGAGTGAAGTAAGAAGAATAAAACTCTCTACAACCAGGGATTCAGTCTTCCGGGGGTCAGGGGATGCAGCCCCACTTACTGAATCTGTCCAAGACTTTGGGGGCTCAGTCCCCTTAGAAAGATAAGTTATTGAAAATTTTTCTGAAATTTGTGAACAATGCAATATAATGTTCTAACCTAGCACGCATTTGGTGTTGAGTGGAAAATCAAGGAATGAATTGGAGTTATTTTGCATGATTCTGGAGGGCACGGCAATTTGAACGACGTGGTCTCCAAAGTTCTTTTTTGAGCCTCCTAGTTGAAAATTTAGCACTACATCGCTGCTTAAAACGATACATAATCATGGACGTAGGAAACTTGAAGTACAGAGAACACTGTCACCTCCCCTCTGTTTTAATACATCAAGTAAAACTACCCTATGCAGGTTACAGAGCTGTCCATTTCTTATTTGCCAAGGTGCCATCAGAGCATAAGCCTACTATTTTATATTGCTTCCTTGAACCTTGTATATAACATTTTGGGCTATTGCGTCTGCCGGTCTATATATGAAATGATTTTATACTGGAACACAGGCAAGTTTTTTCTGTTTGCTGCTTCAACCACTGGCACAATGCTAGTGAAAAGCATACTAACTCAAATATCGAGTACAAGAGCTTTCTGCTGACTGAAAATCGGAGAAAAGCCAGTACACTGCGGCAAGTATAGCCGAAATCATTCTTGGAAATCATACTCTTTCTGTTGGTTTACGGGGAACCTCTCACGTCACCGTACACCAGACACATAGCTGTAGGAAACATGCAAGAGCAACAGGGGTGATATATAGATGGGCTCAGAGGGGGCGGAGCCTCTTTTTTAAATTCTTGCTCGTTTTGGGGGGCTTAGCCCCCCTAAGTTCTTGTATTAATCTTGCTTTTCAAAGTGCATTGAACTCGCTGTCAATGCTTTGTACTGTACTGTTTTGATGAATTTCATCGCTGCTACATTACATGGTTATTGAGATCTTTCTTGATGTTGGTATATCACAACGAGCAGGACCGTCGCGAGAGGGGAACGTGGGGGCGTCACCCCCCCCCTTGAAAACGCTCTGTAGGCTAATCCTGTGTCTTGGCAGTAAATCATACGCTTTTTTGGGGAGTTTTGCAACTTTTTGCCATAAATTTAAGCCTTTTATAAGTCATGCCATGTACTGAAATAAGAGTGTAGCCATAATCAATAGACTATGTCGTAGCATTCTTTCGGCAATATCAATAGCTCCAGACAGTTTCATTGGAGTACATTGCACAGTGTCATTGGCATACATTCGAAAGTTTCATTGGATTTTTCGACAAGCTTTGTAGCTCATCGGTAACTTACTCTCAGCTGCCACCATACTTTATGTCTATTACATTTGTAGCCTATTTGTGCAGCAATAGAACGGGTTTTTGCAACAGAACGGTTTTAGAACAGCTGAAATATGCAATGATACAAACAGTTGAATGGGGGTACTTATTTCTCTCTTTGCTTTCAATAACTGCTGCTTATTTGTGCTTTTCCAATACCATTCTGATATTAAAGAAGGGCGTTGGTCACATTTATAGCCAAAGGAAAGGGCGTGGCTTTCAGATAGTTTCTTGGGGCTCCGCTTACAAGCCCCTCTTCCTTCCACGTTACAGCAATACTCCCATTTCCTTAAAGAAACTCTAGCTGCCACGCCAGTCCTGTCGGTAAAATTTTAGTTCACACTCCCCAGCCGGTATCCCTTTGCGACGGCCCTAACAATGAGACTAAATTATCATGACTCCATCTTTAAAATTATGGGGGTGGCTGGAAATAGGGCCACGCCCACTTATGACATTGCACCTAGAACCACCTGTTAAAATTTGTAGCAATCACCCCTGAAGAGCAATGTCCCAAAAATCAAAATCCTGGCATTATTTTTCACCCTATAATAGATGAAAACAATGGGCGATGACACAATGTTTGCGATGACAGGAGTGTACTTAGACTCGAGGCTCTTTAAAGATGCTGTATCAGAAGGAACAATTTACTTGGAGACCGAAGTGCTGAAACTTGAGGAGAGACATGGAATGACAAGCTGTAGTGGTCATGGAAGTCGATATTGATGATGAAGATTTCTATATTAGTACATAAGCTTTTTTATTTAGCAACAAGGTAAGCTATTATTACTTGTGGATGAAAGCGCTTGCAAAAGCAGGTCTAGCTTGAGTAGAAAATGTCAAGTACGTTGAACCGCAGTTGGTGTATACTATGACTCTTAGGAAGACTATGGACGATTTCAGTTGTATTGCCATTCCCTTATTAACCACGTGCTAATCTCAGTTTTGTAGCGTGTAGCATGGTTGCATCAGACTAATCCAGTTTGAGTCACAAGCTGTACTTATAAGTAGCAGTATTGTGCAGTTCTGTTATGACCTGTATATAGTACAAGAACGAAAACCAGCCTGTTTGTGCTGAGGTTAGTATTTAGCTCTATACAGGGGTGATTTCTAAACATTTTAATAAGGGGGCTCTACGTACAATGTCAGAAAGTGGGTGTGGCCGATTAGCAGCCACACATTTTTTTGAAGATGGGGACATGATAATTTAGTCTAATTGTGATATAATATAGCTAACATCTACAAAGATCTCAATAGCCATATAGTAGTGAGGAAATTCAACATAGCAATACCATACAAAACATTGCAAGCAAGGTCAATGAGCTTTGAAAAGCAAGATTGATACAAAAATTTGGGGGGCTGAGCCCCCCCAAAATGAACAAGAATTTTAACAAGGGGGGCTCCACCCCCTGAGCCCCCTAGAAATCACCCCTGGCTCTATATTTCTGGCATCAGTTATAGAGTTTTATTTTAGTGCACACACACTTGTGTTTTCACTCTTAGGCACAGTTTGGAAGAATGGCTGAGATTGGAGATGAGTGTGCAGGCAGGATTTTCCTGTTAATGGGACAAGAGTATCGTATATCAAGGAGCATCAGAGCTCAGTGGTTTTTCCAACACATTAACTCGCCAGTCTATTCAAAATGTAATCAAGACCTGGTATGCATTATTGTTGCGTTTTCAAGAGATATAATCAAGTCTAGAATGCTTGTGTGACTGCATTTTTTGCAAGATATTTTTGGACTTTGTCACATTATTGCCATCCAATATTTTCTTTCCAGATATATGTTTTGCCTCAGTTCATTTTACTCATAGTAGTTGTAGTTTCCATACCTTGAAACTTTCTCTGAGTCTTTGTTTGGAAGAGTTCTTTTTTTTTCTGTGGCTAAAATGCAGTTGTATTATTTTTCAATGCCAGTCAGATCAGATCAGATGAAGTTTGGAGGTATAGCCCTTGTATGGGCACCTCCTTAACATAGTTATTATTGTTGTTGCTGTGTCTTGTTGTGCTATATAATTTCCTGCTTCTTTTTTTCCTTAAGCTGTATAATATGTCTTTATTTTCTTGAATAGTATCTGCATTAAAAAGAAAATCACTAATTATTTGCTTTGTGTGTTTCTATAAGTAGTCTTTGCAAAATATATTTGTAAATTCATAGATTCAGATCTTGAATAGTTTATTAAACAGGTATTTAAATATCATACTTCTGCAAAAAGACAGATGAGCAGTAGGCAACTATTGCAGTGGGTTATCATATTTAGAATATATTAGAATATATAGCTTTTTAAAAGGAAGTTGCTGTAAAAGAAAGATAGGGAGTGTGTTAAGTCATGCAAAGTTCTCTAATTTTACTCTGTATGTTTTATTATTAGGTAAATGTTAATATTAGGGAGCATCCATAAGGGATGTTCACGTCTTGGGGGAGGGAGGGGACTAGCAAGACAGGGAGAGAGGACAGGGGAGAGAGGGGTTCAGATGTAAGTGGACATCATTTCCAATGTATTCTCTTTAAGTGAGGATAAGGCATTTAAAGGTAATTTTATCATTTTGTTCTTTTGTTAAATATTGTAAAATAAAGAGGCTAACAAGAAATAAGTACAGTATGCATATCTTTTTCAATGAGCTTATTCTTCAAATTTTTTGGAGCTTGTTAGTTGTCTTCCAACTCAGTATCCAAACAGAAACTGGGAGAAATGTGTGTACATCCTTTACAGATGACACCTTACTGTATTATAAGATCTTGTGATGATTGATAATCTATTAAAGGATGAATTTATTTTGTAGCTATCCTCTAGAGAAGAGCTTGAAGTATTGTCTGTGTTACCAGAAGTTTCAAACATTCACAGTTCTCATTCATTTCGTCTCACACCATCCACAAAAATTACATTTATTGGTCGTCAGTACAGATTTGTGTTTTGCCTGGATGTTAGCCCATCAGAGGGTACTGTTGTAAGTGTAATCTTGTAGTTACTACATTGTTTTTGCAGATCTCTTTGTGGGAATACTCATGGAATCTAAATGATATTGATGTTGAATGTGATGATGATTATGATGGTTTTGGTGTTAATTGGCTGAATTTTTTGTTTTTTGTTTTTGAGTAAGTAATGTCGGGGAAAGGCTGTAGGCCCTATAACAAAGCCCTGACAAAGGAAAAACTGAGAAAATGAGGGGAAGCTTAAGTAGAAAAGGAAATAAGATCAAGTGTTTTGATGTTAGATTTAAAAGATGTCAAATTGTAGGATTCAGGGAAAATAGCGGGTGGCAATGAGCTCCACAGTTGAGAAGTTCTAGGAATGAAAGGGGATTGTGATATTGACCACATTGTAGCTGATGGTGGTGGTAACTGCTTAGCTGCAACTTTGCTAATAGATGCTAACTAGAATTTAGCCTGTCTTATCAGTTATTGGACCTGGCTTACCGTGGAGGCATTTATCACAATCCTTTTGAAAATCTGAAAACAATTATTTAAAAGTATTCAAAGAGATTATTTGAAAAAGTTTGATAAATGTTTTTGAAATATGCATTGATTGCTATTCTAAGCAAGGGATCATTCAAGCAGTATAGAAAATCTCCAACAAGGGAGAAAGATTACTTTATTTTGTTGCAGTGTTGTTTCATTCATGTGGTGGGTTATTTGTAGAGTATAATGAGAGAGGGAGGAAAGGCCTCAAAAATTGTGAAATCTATCTGCCTTGTATGATGGGCAAATGACCCTTCAGGTCATTAGTTGATTAGTGGTTGAGTTTTACCTCAGTAAGAAACAGGCTTTAGTGTGTTACAATTTTGGCTCTCTTATAGCACTTGTTTGCTATATGGATAAAAGTCATTCAAACTTTAAGGATATGGTTGTAGCTATGTTTAGGGTAAGAGGTGACTTTGCTTTTTGATTTTGAACTTCATGCCTGTTAGTCCAACATGTAGGTATCTATGTGTTTCTAGAATGTTGAAACAGGGAAGACACTTTTGGAAGAAGTTTTTGATGCTTTCATGAATTGTATTTTGGGTCTTATTGAGCCAGTGAGTGTTTTCTGATTACTTTAGTCTCTGATCTTTTGTATTGCTCTATCATTTTTTATTCTATGTTCTGTTTCTATCCAAGCACACTTATTTGATCATTATAGAATACTCTCCAAACATTTTTATTCCATTCAGTAATTGTTATTATGACTTATGAATCATAGAAACAATCTGTTAGATACACTCTTCATTTTTCCAGAAGGGGAGTTTAGTAGGAGCTTTTCTCAACTTCAAAATTATTTTATCTACTAAGTAGATTGGGAAGCTTCCAAAGAAAAATTTATGGAGTGAGGGAAGAATTATTTTTGGAGTGGAAAATGTGACTGTAAATAAAGGAGGAAAAGTATTTTTTTCTGGAAGTTAGCACTTTGGCTTGCTTATAGTTGTTCTATTTGTGGAATGATTGTTTTAAACATGTCATGTTTGCTAAGTCCACACTGGTAGTGTTTTCTATGAAATCTCTTTTTGTTTTAGATGTATTAGGTGTATTGTATATTATATGTTAAATATTATATCAATTATTATGATTTCAGTTCTCAGCTCCTGGTAGTAGTGTGGTTCTTGAACCAGAATTAGTCATCACTGTACTAGCACATACACCATTGGCACATAAAACATGTCAGGTATGAATCACTGCTTACTGCAGGAATTAGTGTTTACTTTGAAAGTTCAACAAGCAATGAATCTTTAGGTCTTGTGGCCAGATTAAGTATGCAGTGATTTTCTAGCTTTTAAGAGTGCACAAGAGGCTTCTCTTTGACCTTATTTCATAGGATATTGGCTTTTCTGTGTGTAACTTTGAGTCCCAGGTATTATTTATTCTTTTGGCCCAGTTTTTCACTGTTCTATATTGTGAGCAAGTTTAGTAAATTTTTGAGTTTTTAAAATCATTTATATCTCTCTCAGGTTTTGGTTCAAGGCTTGACTGTATCAAGGCAAAATATTTATGATATGTTGTATGAAATTAAAAGCAAATTACAAACATTGGAGGATTTACTATCACATGAAATGACAACAAAATATAACCAGGTATGTAGAAGACCATTGCTTTATATGAATGCTAGAGATTTGAGTTTATCATTAGATATCCACTCTGCAGAAGAAAATTTCCTTTGAAATGCTTAATAATAATAATAATAATAATAATAATCTATATTTATACAGGATAAAAACTTGGTCAGCTTGCTAAGAAGCTGCTATCAGTCAAGGTCCTGTTAAAAATTAAAGGTTAAAGAAATTAAAGATATCAAATTGAAAAAAGAAAAAAGAAAAAACATCCATAGAATACATATTTAAAAGTTAAATTCACTGTCAAGTTGATCGCATTGTCTCTTGAAATTCATTATAGACTGTTCTTGTTTATGCTTAAGAGATATTTGGCAAGTGCTATTGCTTTTTTGCATGGAAGAATTGTTCCAGCAATGAAATTAACCTTGCAAAGCTGAATAATTGCATTTTTTATGTGAACAACATTTTCCCTGATCAATTTTTGGATTTATTTATGATTTATGATAGTTTCAGTTTATTTGAACTATTTTCTTTTCATTTCTGCTCATTTTCAATCATA
>WIPJ01002025.1:922220-932451 GCA_018155075.1 Cassiopea andromeda
ATCATCATCATCATCATCATCATCATCATCATCATCATCATCATCATCATCATCATCATCATCATCATCATATTTACATTCAACGACACTATGGATGATACAAATGGTATAACACAACGTTAGTTTGCCAAGATATGTGTTCTGTATAAATTAGAAATACATCTGAATTTGTTTGTTCAATTACATTTTGTGGGATACTGTTCCATGTTGGTACAGCAGAGAAAAAGAACAAGTTTTTAACAATTTCAACACAAGCAAATTTTAAAGCGAGTTTTTCTTAAACCACTGTACATGTTTCTTTCTAAATAGTCAAAGGGATGTAGAGCACCTTGACTAGAAAGCATCTTATGAACGTATTTTAACTTGAAAGGTGTCCTTCTTAAGCATGGCAGTGACACTAGATGCTTGCCGGTAGTCTTTTTTTACAAAGCAGGCTGCATTTGAACCATTTCCAACATATGCTTTAACTCTGTGGTGCTAGTTGACCAAACTTCACAGGAATATTCAAGGTGGGATGAACCAATGACCATTATAATTTCTCTTTAATGTGACTTGAGCAGGATGAGAAATTTCTTTTGAGCAATCCTAAACTTTTTTTGTCTTACTATCATATGATCTACTGTTTTATTTCATTGCATTTTGGAACTAAGGTGTTTGTATTTCACCTTTAATTACACAAAATTTTTCATTAAAGTTATTAAATTTGAAATACAAACTTTCAGTATTTCCTTTTATATTTGTGTTGCTTATATTTATTTGCAAGGTTCCTAATGAGGATGGGTGCTGTGTTCCTTTCATTTGCAGCTAGGGTATATACACCCTCCAATGTTCCTCTTCTTTATCACTGAGCAAGTCCTTTTGTAATCAAATCTTATTTTTTTTGTTATAAAGTACATTTCTACTTCCAGGCCTTGTTATTGTTACGGATGGTGTATTCAATTTGAATGATGCTTCTGTTGTTGATGCTGTTTTGGCACAAATGCGCAGCAGTACAGTTGTATGTTCCTTCCTTCATGTTGGTGGTGGAGGAAGTTGTGGGTATGTGTGTACTGTCATTTTTTGGATAGAAAACATTTCCAAAGCAGGGTACTCGATTCTAGACTTGATTTAAGAACTCTATTATCCCTTCTAAGGGGATCTGCGCAATTCTCTATTGGGGGGCTTTCTTTAAAATGAAGTTACTTTGCAAGGACCCAAGGGGGGAGATATTAAGAATTCATGCTTCTCTGGTAGAGAAGCAGAAGCATTTGGTTGTAGACCCTGTCCTCTCGCTTTTATCTAAATCTTTTGCCTGATTTTTATTTTGAATGGCTAATATAAGTTTTGAAAGCTTTGTGTTTTCTCTATTTCACCCTCACAATCTTTCTCCCTCCCTCCTTCCCTCCCTCACTTCTTCCTTTTATCCTTCTTTTTTCTCCATTCCATCTATATCTAGCTCTCTCCTTGCTCTTTCTATTATTTCTCTCTCTTCTCGCTTATCTATGCTTTCTCTTTCCATAACTCATTACTTGTGTTTCTACTGTCAATCATTTGAAAGTTAACCCAGCTTGGGTCCTGTAATGTTGACGTTGAAATATTGCTTTCTAGTTTTGGTTTCATCCCACACACATCCTTGATGCAATTCATTGCCACAGCTACATCAGGAGCCTACATGTGTTCATGTCCAAGAGTGAGTATCTTTATAATACTGGGTATTTGTTGCCGTTGAGCCCATTTCTCTCTGTTTGTTTCATTAAATCTGGTATGTAAGTGCTTCAAATTTAAAGTCAAAGTAGCTGAGAAACTTTCTAAGTATAAAGATCTGGAAATAGAAATAACAAAAATGTGAGAATGAAGACACAAATTGCGCCAGCAGTCATCAGAGCACTAGGAGTAGTTAAGAAAGGCATTGAAAAGGAAATAGGCAAAATACGGAACATCAAATTTACAGAATAGCAAAAGATCGCTTTGTTGGGGTCAGTGCACATCCTACGAAAAGTGCTGTCAATGAAGAGTAGAGGTAGGGACAATGGCTCCCCACCAGTGCCCAAGAACCTTGATTGGATCCGGCGATAGTGGTGAAATAACACAGACAATCTAGATAATATTAATAAATCGAATTTCATATATACAATATAAATAGTTGAGAGCTTTTTGTAACAATAATAGCAAAGATTTCCCGATAGAATTCGAAAACGTTATCTTTAACGACAGTAAAATTCTAGAAATTTTCCGACGAAACATTGAAATTTCCGAAAATCCGATGATTCGACAAAATTTGGGGATCATGGCCCCAGCCCCCCCACCCGGCTACGGTGCCCCTGCCAAAGATTAAATACTATCCTAGCTAATACACATTATTTTTATAAGAAGTAAACTTTCTGCTTTCAGCCTCGATGTTTCTTGATATTTTATCAAATTCAGCCTTAAATATTTCTTAAATGTTTCTTAAATTTAAAGACTTCCAATGACAATGACAGCCCAGTTTGAAAATAAATTTACTAGTAAAAACAGTTTTTGCAAGTTCTACTTTGAAATTCAGCCTGCCTATCTTTCTTCAATAATTCTTAGTTTTTGGCTAATTCCAGCCTCATGTTTCTTTTGGACATCTTTCTTATAAGAAAAACATGAATTGTATCTCAAAATTGTCTTCTTTGACCTTCATGTGGTCTGTGTTCACTTGGGTTTTTTGGAAGTATTTTCTAAGTCATTAAATCTTTGGGTTACCTGGAAAACTATAGATACATACTGTTTTCTTTATATTGTATTTATATCTACATTCAATTGCATTTCAATCATCAATGGTCTATATGATCATCAATGGTCTATTTATTTTGATACCAAAAAGACAGTTACTATGGCTCCTTTATTGCAGGTAAACACCACCGATCTTAAGCAAGAAGCAATCTCAAACGAGTTTCTCGGTAAGCAGCATTAAAACAAGGGCTCTCTACTTGAATGCCGTTTCCTTATCATAATTTTTTGAGTTTTTTTTCCTTTTTTCTCATTTTGTCATTTATGGTTTATTTTTTATTGCTTTCATATATTCTTTACACTATTGGCAGATTGTATGATATTAGCAGTATTAGTGGGCGGAGGACGTCAATTTTTTTTGGGGGGGGGGCTGTAAACATTCTGTAAACTTTCTGCCCGAATTTCCTATTGTTCTTTCAGAAAATTTGCCCGAGTGAAACGGATTTCTGCCTAGCTTGGGGGGAGGGCTGCAGCCTCCTGCCCCCGCCTCCTACGCTTATGGCAGTATTTAGAACTTACATTTGTATCTTTCACAAACGAACGTGATTTAGTGTTCTGTTTGACAGACAGTCTCTTGTTTGCAATTCACGTGACTATCCCTTCGATTGTTCTATTTTCAGTGGCTCAGCCAATGAACATGTACCATGAAGCTTTACTTTGTTGGAATTTCCACACTGATGCTGATAGAGGAAAAATTGCGTATGATAATGTAGTTGGTGGTGTATCGACTAGAAAGATGCCGGCATCGAAAGAGAAAAGGTTTGTTTTTATTTGTGAAAGGTTCATTTTCGACATTCTGGTTACGATTCGTGATCAATTTGGCTGAGGCTGGTGTTGTGTGAGCAGGTGTGGTTGGTAGTGGTGTGGTTGTTAGTGGTGTGGTTGGTAGTGATAGGTGTTAGCTGGGATTTTTGGGCTACTACGGTTTGGATCTGTGAGGATGGGGTGATGTGATATGAGCTAGGGTATTCTGAACCAGTGTGATTGAGGCTCCATTGATTTGCTTTTTCTAGGCATGAACCAAGGTGTGTATTCGTTGATGTAATTTTTTGCTTTTTGTTATAATTAGCAGCCAACCCTTCTCGGGATGAGGTCATCTGGTCAACTTGAAGTAAATTTATAAAATTTCATGGTATAGTTTTACTCCGCAGAAGAATGATGTTTATCTTGAGATTGTAGTACAGGGTTGACCAACTCGCAGCTCTTTGCTTTGTTTCATGCCGCGCTTACACTCATGTCGAAGTGCTTCTTTCTTATGTTTTTTTACTTAGCCTGAGTTCAATAGGATATTTTCTTGTGCGGGGAAAGCACATGGGTAATGCTCATGTCTCCCCATGGGTTTGATGTGGCTCTTTGCGGTTTCATTGTAAAGAATGCGGCTCTTAGCCTCTCACTGGTTGGCCACCTCTGTTCTAGTATTACCATTGCTACACTTGAATACATTGGCCTTGCCAGTAGCAACATATGGTTTGGAATGTTGGGTTGTAAAACAAAGTGATAGAAAGAGACTAGCATCTTTTGAGTTATGGAGTTATCGTCGACTATTACGCGTAAGTAGGACTGAACACCGCACAAATGATAGCATTTTGGAACAACTTAAAATAAAAACCAAACCGAGCTGCTGAATTGCATTGATAGAAGGAAACTGGCATTTTTTGGGCATGTTGTACGATGAGATGGGTTAGGGAAAGACTTAATAACGGGAATGGTGTTTGGGAAACGTAAAAGAGGAAAACCAAAAACCAGATACAAAGACAACATAAAAGAGTTTACAAACTTAAGCATGGAGCAAGTATATAGGATGGTGCTTGATAGAAGAGAATGGAGGCAGTTTATCATGGATGCCACGGCTAATCATTCCGATGATATATCCGTATAATGATGGTGTGATGCAAGCTCATTCTTCTTCGAAGGAGCTTTGTATGACGACAGCCTGGATCCGCCTCTGCAAGTATATAGGATGGCGCTTGATAGAAGAGAATGGAGATAGTTTATTATGGATGCCACGGCTAATCATTCCAATGATTTATCCATATAATGATGATGTGATGCAAGCTCATTCTTCTTCGAAGGAGCTTTGTATGACGACAGCCTGGATCCGCCTCTGCAAGTATATAGGATGGCGCATGATAGAAGAGAATGGAGATAGTTTATTATCGATGCCACGGCTAATCATTCCAATCCGTATAATGATGATGATGATGACATTTGAAAACGATAATATTTTAGCGAATTTCTTTGTATAGATCGAAATTTAAATGAAAGTGTAGTGTATTAGTATTATGATCATTTTATTTAATTCGGCGAATTTCTATTTAAAGATCACTTGGCCATTCACTGCAAAAAATTAAATATTTCGAAACGAAATATGCAACACGAATTTCAAGGTTTGTTTTTGTACTTTGTCTATGCTAAGCTAATTCAATTCTTTTCTGTTTTCCTGCTATTTTCACATCCTTTACTTAGAAACACCACTCGCTGACTCTGCGATTGCAGGGGACTACAGATGTTTAATATGTACCATTGCTAGATATACTCATGTATTAGTTTGGGAGCAGCGATTGACTGATGGGTTGATTGACCAGGTCACTGGCTGACTTACTAATTTGTTGACACATTAGCTTTGTATTAGCTAACTTACTATCTTACTGATGTACTTTCTGGTTGACTGAAAGTTTGTCTAACATGGACTCTGGCGTGTTTTGTCACAATGTAGATTCAAATTTACTAACTAGCCATAAACTTTACCAGTCATTCAAGCTGTTTGGAGCTTGAGACTTTGGATAAATGATTCTCTCTCTCTCCCTCTCCCTCCCCCTCCACCTCCACCTCTTCCTCCCGTCCCCTCTCTCTTGTCCCCTCCTCCTTTCGCCCTATATAAGATTTTTTACTATCTAGATATAAGTGATTATTTGGTCTATTTGTCATCAAAGTAGAAGGCTTCGTCATGCAGGCTAGGGTACATTATTCCTGATCAAAATTTTTCTCTGATAAATACTTTATATTATATTATTTATTATATATATTATATGGCTCTACTATACTATGGTATTTCAAAAAGTAAACAATGTTGTATATCACTATTGCAGCGTGTTAAGTGTGCGCCTGAGAGAAGGCTATTCAATAGAAAATGTCGCCATTTCCAGAGGTTTGCAATCATTTATCTTCTTGTAATTGTTGAGCTATATTGTCCATCTCTTTTATATTTTACATACTAGTATTAATCTATGTTCATTTTCCCATTTCAGACTTAGTAATCTTCTGTTTTCTATTTCGTAAATCTTATATCAACGTTACAGTATTTCTTTTGGTACGTTCTATATGGGCTCGGATAATTTCTGAATCTGTTAAAGGGAGGCTCTAACTACAAAGTTTTTTAAAGGGAGGCTCTAACTGCAACGCTTTTTAAAGGGAGGCTCTCGCTGCAACGTTTTTAAAGGGAGGCTCTCGCTGCAACATTTTTAAAGGGAGGCTCTAACTGCAACGTTTTTTAGAGGGGGCTCTTGTTGCAACGTAGTGTTTAAGCAACCAAGCGCAGTAAAACGAGCACAAATCAATAATTAGCACGAGCATGAATCAATAGTTAGAATTCATGAAAGCAAAACTAGAAAGGAAGGCATAAACAGAACCGTAGGTGAAAAATACTGCGAAGGCAAATAACTATGGGAGAGCTGTGCTTTCTTAAATGAAGAAACATTTAAACAGGTGAGACACCGCCCCCTGTACCCTTTAAGGGGTCACTACTGATGTGTTATATATTAAATTTCAAATGTAATGATTAGTTATTGTTGTTATTGTTTTGCTGGTGCCATTTAGAGTTTATATGAATTACTTTTGTATTATTTGAGGTAATGGATTTTGCAACTGATCACACTTCTCTTAAGATTGTATATTTGACTCGATGATTCGTTTGTAAGAAAAGCCATCTGATGTAATCAGCTTCTTGATGGAATGTTCATTTATAAGGCAATTTTTCTTCTTGTGTTGCAGATGGAACTGAATTGCAAGTGAAATTAACACTACCTTGGAAGGAGCATGTTTTGATCGAATACATCGCCAAAGCAGTGAGTGATTTAGGACAGCTTATGTGATATACTGTAATTGCCTAGTCTTTGATAGCAAGGCTGGGTTACCGTGTTGTTTTTGTTGGCACAATAGTTGGTAATAGTTAGAGCTATTACTCAAGTTCAACATTTTGGAAATTATATATTAAACCCTGTCGTTTTGTTTTAGGCGTGGCCGCTTGACCAGCAAAAGTAAGAGAAATAATTCTAATTGTGGTTCACACTGACATGCTGTAATCAAATGAGATATTGTTGCATTATTTTAGTGTTAAAGACTGTATGTAATGCTGAAAGTACATGCTGTGATAAAGTTTGTTCACTATTTAAAACCCTGATTACAATACACCAGCTAGCTCGTGTTCGCCCCAGGTTAGAATTAATCCAGATTACTTTAGTCATATTTACACTGGTGGCTGTCAGTTCTGCCATGTAAACGAAATCTGTGGCGAACCCTAGTTAGTTTGATAACAGTGTGAGGTCAGGAAGCCAAAGTATGAGAACCTGTAGTGAAAGTGCATGTTGTAATTAAGTTTGTTCAAGTTTTTTTGATTATGCAATGCTATCCTCTTCTTTTCTGGCCTGCTTTACTTGCTTAGTGTTGCAGTTCCGGGTCGCATTTCACAATTTGGGCTGCTCACCTGGCCCCTTGAGAAGGAGACGTGATGGCCGTCACATACCCTAGAAAATTCTTTCGGTTGGGACTTCTTGCAACTTGCCAGCAAGTGTTGCAACTTGTTTGAGTTTGCTTGATATGCCGAAATAGGTGTCTAGCATTCTTTTAGAAGAAGCTACACGTTGCTCTTGGCTACCATACCTATTCTTTTGGCAGATTTTCATTAACACCCCCAAAGCATCACCTTTGCGATGGCCCTGCCAGTCTCATTCTATCAGTTACTGAACTTTGTTGGAGCCCAGGTTGTATTATTTACTTTTAGCATGTCGTAATAGCTTGCAGCATGGTGTAGCGTGTTGTACTTAGGATTTTCTGCATTTATTTGGAAGTGATGAATGATGTTATGTTTTTTTGTAGTCGTTCTTCTCGTGTGGATGTATCCATCCAAGGCTCATATGAGTTTCTTGTTGATATCACTTCCAAGCAAAAATTCAAAAGTTTGTATCGGTGAGATCTTTTTACATATTCTTTGTCACATTTGTTTGATCTTTGCCTTATAGTGATCGGAGGACTGTTTTGGTTTTTGCCAGATGTTGTTGTTGTTGTTGAGCATGACTAGCCGTGGAATACTTGTAGCCTGATTAATTGAACTATAAGTTTTTCAATCAAACAGCTCTGTGATCTATCAGTAATTATGACCGACTTTAGATATACCTTTCTTTGTGCCCATGCTTCAGAAAAGATATGTGAGTATTGAATATTTGTATTGAGTATGAATCCATCCTACGGATTTTGCATCACTCTGATAAGTGAGGAACTCCTGAAGATGCTAAAAATATTATGGTCTTGTTTTTTGTTAAATCTTGATATAGTCATCAGAATAGAGCAAAATTTCTGTCATTCGTTACGTAAAAGCATATAGAAGTGTGTATATGTGTGTATATATATATATATATATATATATATATATATATATATATATCTGTGTTTACTGAATTTTTATTTATAATCTTAATATGTTAATTTATAATGTTTTTGTTTCTTTAGGGAAGCAGTTGTTGAAAAGTTTGATCAGACCATGAAAAGGTACTTAGGTGATATTTGTTTTCCTTCCGTGTGGATTCTCTTGCTCGCAGAATTCACTAACCTCATCCAATTCCTTTTTCATATAATTTTGTCATATAAATCTTAAAGGTTGATTACGCATTTCCACCTTATTTATCACATTTTGATGGAGTTTGCCACATTTTAATGGAGTGTGAGGCTTAATTTGTTTTAAATATCGTATAGATCTTTATATAATTAAGAGTCTTTGAGAGAATGATCTAAAGCAGGTATATCTCGAATTGCATCATGATTTTTGCTCAACAACCTCAGCTTTTATTTGCATTTATGATCCTTGACTAAAAATTTCTATATTTTAGTCTTCAAGTGACAGACGAGTTACTGGTTCGTCTGCAATCGTTTTCCATTAACCAATCATATACAACAATTCCAGACAGTGCCAAAGATGGCGTTCCTCTTTTTCATTTACCCCAAAGCTCAAAAACACCGGTTTGTTTGGTTCAATTATTCTTTGATTTTTATCTTTTGGCAGTTGTTTTTTGTATTCTTCGCTTTTCTCCTACTTTAGTACTTCTAATTGTTTACATGTCTACTTAGTTTAATTATATCTGTATTAATTCTAGAACGATTGAAACTACCCCTCTAAGATTGTATAATATCCGCATGAAATGAAATGCATGTGATTGATTTAAATATTTATATGACATCTCAACTTACTTCTTTTTAACTCTGTACTCTGAAAAATTAGCAGGTCGTTACTGTATAATCTTTCTCTACGAAAACCTTTTCAAACTAGTATGCTGTATGTATAGAATTTATTAGTAAATAATTACTGAAAACAGATTTAATTAGCATCAGTTGATAGTAATTAATAGTTAATAATCTTGTTAAACGACATATAAGTGTTTGATTACCCCTTGCCACTATGTTATGGTATCTCTGTAAGGAAGAGTCATCTTCGTTTCTTGCGTTCAGTTGGCCTTTAGCAGTCTGGATCGTCTTTAGTGTACATTTTCATACATCTGAAATCAGCATTATTTATATTCCGTTCGATGGCAGATTGCTTATTGATCTAGTCTTTGGTTTCTGGGAAATGTGTCAGTCCATAAGTAAACTGTATTATTTTTCAGGTTTTATCATTACAACATGGCAAGTCAAAGTAAGCAAAGCTTATAGCTATATATGTCATTGAGAGTGGCTGTTAAGATGATGCAACAACTTATAAAATGCTTTCTTCTCTAGCTTATATACGAAGCATTACCTTTTCTTCCATTCCACGCTGTCAGGTGTACACTTCATGCCTCAAAAGTTAGCACTCTTTTAACACGTGCTGGGTTGGTTTTTAGGAAATCAGCAAAATCCCACGAAGCTCTTTTTGCGGAATACTGGAAACAGGCGCTTCATATGGATACAAAAACTTGGTATTTTCTCACGTTTTTTAATATAGATATAGATGCGTTTTTGGTGAAGGTGGTAACAAACAAGTATTCCCTTCACTTCTGTTTCTTCTAGTCCAGCTGTCTTTTTATGCAATGACGTATCTTCCCAACCATGAAAATGGATTCTCTTTGTTAAGAGTAGTTTTTGTCCTCTTGAAGATTTTTCTCCCAGCAGGTTTGGCTTGCATTTATGTAGAAAGAGTCTTTAAAAGAAAATTCTTAGATTGAGATCCATATAAGGTTCAGTGATTACTTTCGAGTTATACAGAAATGTTTTAAAGCTATTTTGCACACTTCTGACCTGCTAGTTTTGCGTT